>JASAND010014481.1:0-41180 GCA_030248195.1 Trissonchulus latispiculum
GGATCAAGCTGAAGCGCCTTCAGAGACAGGCTAGGGCAGGTCTGTGTCACCCTGTTCATACAGATGCTGACCCCACAGGGTATAGAGACGGCTGGAACCGGGACAGACGGAGCCGGCCAACCAGACTGAAATAGTCTCCAAAATCGACACTTGATAACTCCTCTAAAAATAGAAAAGGACAGGCAGCAAATAAATAAGGTTTATTATGCAGCATCACCTATATATATTTATATATATATTATATATATATATTATATATATAGTATATATATTATATATATATAGTATATATATATACTTTAAAGGCGGGGTATTTTTAGGGATTTTTTTTCGGAGAGGGGGAAGAAATTTTCGGAGGGGGGAGAAGATTTTTGTAAAATGAGCCAAAATTTGACATTTTTTGGCGTGTTGCATGGTGAAACGCAAAAAGTTCTCAAAAATAGGATTTAAGCTAAAAATAGCCATTTTTCTGAAAAAATTTCCGGCGAGGCCGGAAAATTTTTTGAAAATTTGCCTAGTTTTGGCAAAAATTTGGGTCTCCAAAAAAATCCCATGGGGGAAGGACTGACTGGGAAAAGTACTGGGCATTTTAGAAAAAAAGGGAAAAATATAAGAATTTTTCGCGAAAAAATGGGAAAATATAGGGATTTTTCTAGCAAAAAATAAGAAAATATAGGAATTTTTCCAGCTATAGGAACAATATGAAATGAAGCTAGAAAAATTTTGTAAAGCTGAGGAAAATCCTTAATAGAAACACACAAAACTTTAGTTTCGGCAGTCAGTAAAAACTTAAAATGTAAGCAACCTGCCAGAGAAAGGAAAATCGTTTGACAATACAGTTTGGTCAACATTTATATACAAAATTTTAAAATAAAAGCCGATAGAAAAACTAAGTTCGGAAAGAACTGTGGAAAACATAAAAAGAACAGCGCAACCATATTTCAGCACAACGCCAAGATCCGAAAACATGAATTGGAAATGAAGCAGGGATCTCGGGGCGGCAGCCCCCAGCAAAAGCTATAGCAAGTTCACAAAAAATCAAAAATCGAATTTTTGCTGACAATTTGGCAAATGAAGTCCGATCGAAAACGTTTGTTACGTATAGAACGGCAGTGACCCCCTCTACATATGGTGGAAATTTCATGCCGGTAGCCCTTGTGCAGCGTGAGTAATAAAAAATTTTTGTAATTTTTTTGTGAATGAATTCACAAAAAAATCACCACCGGATCTGATCTCAGGATGTATATAGCTAGGAAATTGTTCTTTTTATGCATAAATAGAGCATAGTCCATAGTGTTATTATGTAAAAAAATTTGGACCCCCAAGTTTTTCTTTGCACATGCTGGACTTCAAATTTTGGTTCTCGGCCCCCGGGTCCAAAGTGGGAACCCAGGCCAATATGCTTGACCTTTACTATTGATACCAGGAAGCTAGGAATCCACTTATTTTGTGTTCTATTGCTCTAGTAAGCACAGAACAAACAATTTGGCGGAGTAATTTCGCATCTGGAATGGTCACGTGACTTGGCCTAGGGTCACGTGACCTGGGTCAGGGTCACGTGGACGTGACTGACCAAAAATTTTATTTCAAGGCTCCAAATTTGCACGAAAAATACCTAAAAATTTTATTTGTGCCCCAAAGGGAGGGTCCGAGTTCCGACCCCCCCCCCCGAGGATACGCCCCTCCTGGGGCCAATGTTATCAACACCCAAACCCGGGTTAAGCCGCTAATCCAGGTTAACTTTATGTGTTAAAGATAGCCAAGTTAACCCGGGTTTGCGAGTTAACCCGGGTTTAGACGTTGATAACATTGGCCCCTGGATGCATGTATGTTATAGATGGAAGCTGAAATGAAGTGATTATATATATATATATATATTTATTTATTTATGTACGTATACAGTATTTGTTGTCAGGAATCGATTTCTATTTCAATAATTCATGTGTTAATTACTTAACACCAGCAACAACTATGACACTTCAAAATATATACAGATAAGTGACATCGTAATAAAAAACAGGTAATTTATATATACTTTCAAATCTTCTTCCTTTGGAGACACCGATCTACGATGTGCAACTCTTCAATAATGGATATATTATATATAATCCATATATTTGTACATACCTTCAGTTGCTCTGGCTTTCCATAAAACCAGTACATCAATTAATTCATCAATAACATTGCCCGAGTTCCCATCATCCTTGTCCTTCACATATTTCAGATAATGTCCAACCGCTCTGGCATAGTTACCTGCATCGGCATGTTTTCTGGCGCTAACCAGATTTGTTGGCTTAGTTGGCATATCTACTCAGTGAATCAAACTTTGGTTAGTTCAACCAGCATCACTATTTTCGTGCACCGAATAGATAGATTATACGTTTTTGAAGCTTGTAGCTACATACGTATAAACAAGAGTTCACTGTCTGGGACATAGGTGTGTTAGGCATACCCCTCCCCAAATCGACTGTTCGCGATCGCGACCCCCCTCCCTTTTTCGCTAAACCCCCTCCCTACTTTTTCTGAACCTCCACCTCCACTGTTTTCGCCAGCCACACCTATGGACCCCGCCCAAAACCGGCTGACCCAACCCAACCTAATTTCGGCTACCCCCACCCGCAACTTTTTCTCAAGGTACACCTATTTTTTTAAAGTGATTTATGTCAACATTTGAGAAAAATATTTTAAAGATGACCATTTTTCAGCCAAATTTAGCTATTTGGGTCCAAATAACGCTGGGGGGCTTCAGAAGGTAGCCGGAAGTTGGGGAGGGTAAGACAAAAATATGGGGGAAGCGGGTAACTCTTCTTAAAATTTTATTAAAGACTGACGGTTATAAAAATTGGTTGTATTATTTATCTTCAGGCCAGGCAAGCCCCGACCCACATTTCTTAACAGAAAGCCAAGCAATTATTACCACAAAATTATCACCATTTAATTTTCATTATGTTTGCATTAATACGTCCAACAAGAACTTCTTTTATTTAACCTATCAATGAGAAATCGCTTGAAACGCATAAATATGATAGTTAGAAAATCTTATCCCAGCAAGGATATGATCCCCTACTTCACCAGGCTTTGAGATTTTATACTCAGAACAGACTGTTCTCGATGGGCGGACGGGAAATAGTCTGATAAAGTAACAAATATGGTTGAGTTTGCGAAACGTAGGTTTCAAAGCAAATTAATCTATATCATAAAATTATAGCAGTAAATTACCAGGTTTTGGCTATGCTAAAATCTCCAGAAATATTTCTACTTCTACCGACATCGTGTTTACCGAAATTTCTGACATTCGACAACTTGACTAACACCTCCGAAAGCAAGGTTGGGATCATAGTTTCTTGTTTCTTGGGGCGGGGTATACCCCCAAAATTTTCGACCAAAAATAAACACCTCCCCCGGACCCCAGATTTTTTTACTTACCCTCCCCCAACTTTTGGCTTCCCCCCCGAACCCCCCCCCCAACGATTTTTGGACACAAAAAGTTAGCTAAATTTGGTCGAAAAATGGTCATTTTTTGAAAAATTTTTCTTAAATTTTGACCTAAAATCATACCATAGCATACTGCATAGGTGTGGCTGGCGAAAAAAGTGGGGGTGGGGGTTCCGAAAAAAGTAGGGAGGGGGTTTGGCGAAAAAAAGGGGGAGGGGGGGTCGCGAAAAGTCGATTTGGGGGTAGGGGTAAGAAAAATTTTCGAGGGGGGGGGGGTCGGCGAAAAATCTGTTTTTCGTTAAAAAATTGAAAAATTTTCTCAATTTACAGCTATTTTTAACGATTTGTAGCTTAATTGAGCGAATTCTAGCCATTTTTCGCAATTTTAGAAAAATTTCGAATTTTTAGCTAAAAATTTTCAAAAAAATTTTTAAAAATTCAGTAGGGCTTTAAAAATTGTTAGGGGGGAGGGGTCTGAAAAAATCGATTTGGGTTGAGGGGTATGAAAAAACTTTTAGGGGAGGTCGGCGACCACTCCATCCTCCAGTATTATTTTTGTTTGAACCTGTGTAAAATTTAAAGTGTCGTTTTTCAATTGTAATATATATATAAAATAAAATACATTTAGACGTTATTTTCTTGCTACAATGTTATTTTCGGATCATTCAAGCCAAAGTTATGCCAACTGCACTTGTGTAACATTTCGGAAGAAGCCACGCGGGGGGTCTGGGGGGCGGACCCCCCCCCCCCAGAAGTTGAGAAAATTTTGTAAATTGCAATAGAATTCATAATGGAAATGTTTAAAAAGATTAATTCATTAAATGACAAAACTAGGATTGGACAAATTCAAATTTCTAAAAAACAATTCGCCTACTGAAACGATTTCTTTATTTTTCCAACTTTTTGGAATGATTTTTTCACAAACTTGCTGGAGGATTTGGACAAATTCAAATTTCTGAAAAACAATTCGCCTACTGAAACGATTTCTTTATTTTTCCAACTTTTTGGAATGATTTTTTCACAAACTTGCTGGTCACGTACTAAGGCTGGATGCTTTAATTGCAACTGGGGACGGCTCCATATATATAGTACAGACACACCAACTATATATGTATATATATATACAATAGATACGTGCCTAAAACAACAAACAACGGTCTGGGGGGCAGAGCACCCCAGAAGTTGAGAAATTTTTTAAATTAACGGCAGAAACGGTATTGAAAAGTTGTATTCCTTTAGCTTTCGTATTGAATATTTCTTAGGTTGTATGGCAACTATTTTTAGGCTCTGACTGCTTTTATTATACAAGAGATATACAAGAAATCATATTGAATAATATTAGCTTCAGAAAACGTATAGTTAGATACTATTTACGAATATTTGCACGCAGTACGAAAATAAATTATACGCAACTGTATATATAAGTAGAAGCATTAGGACTTAGGAGAATAAAACACCCATAGCCATGTTGATGCAGAAATGCAGAAAACCATTCTAAACCATTGGAAACAGGCGGGGGTTTGGGGGCGGCAGCCCCCAGTTAAAAGCTAGAGCTTTTTAAAACTTAAAGACTTGAAAACTATTTTTTCAGAGCACTTTTTGTAAAAATCTTCGAAAATTTGGCTGTGTATTTTGTTGTGTAAATTAGTTTTTCACTGTGTAACTTTATTTTTTTGTGTAAATACACAGTATATATATATTTTACACAAAAAACCCTGGTTATTTATAGCAATTAAAAGAGATATAATATACGCAATTATAAACCACAATCTGGGCTAATTTAGGCATAGTTTAGCACAATTTTGTCAATTTTCAAGCCCTGTTTTCGCATACGAAAACTATTGACAGAAGCTTTTGAGTACGTTTACTGTACGTACTGAATATCGAAAAAGGAGCATTTTTAGCTAAAAAAACTTGGGTATATACAGTTTAGGGGGGTCCTCCCCCCAACCCAAACCGGTGGTACACCTAAAAGTTTGCCCCCCTCCCCTATGACTGGGGCCCCTCTAACAATATTTTATGGAAAGCTCACCATTGCCCCCACCCCAATGACACGTGTATATGCTCTGGATCCTTCGTGATTACGTTTGATACGTACGTATATATATCGTGTTATGGATGCACCAGGGCCTGGCCCCGTCCCCGGTGGTCAGGTTCCGGTCCTGGTCGGGGCTAGACGGCATGTGCAGGAGGGTAAATTCTGGGGGAGGTGAGCCGGCGGCCAAAGGCTTCCGGAAAACGGGATTTTTCCGGTTTTTTGCCCAAAAAACAGGGAAAATTCGGATTCTGGAAGGGGAGGTGAGGGACCCCTCTGGGCGGGGGGCGGTGTGAGCTCCAGGTCTGGGGGGGGGGGTGTGAAATCCCCGTACCCCCCCCCCCAGCACATGTCTCGGGTCCAAAAATTAGCGAAATTTTGTGCTACGTATATGTGTGTATGTATAGCTGCTGTAAATTTAGCCGTACTGTTACAATCTCTTGCAACATGCCCAGTGTGACTACATTGCTCAGCGAAGTGGACACCATCCGGTTGGATCCGCTAAGCTTGAAACGCTCCGAAGCTTTGCTCTACGGTGCTACTCATTCACAGGCTACAGCATCGTCGGCTTCTAAGGTTCTGTTTTGTTGGATTGTATATGCATACGTATGTCACATACGCACATCTTTTTAACTGTCTGTATTGTAAACCAGTTTTTGGTGTTGAAATGTTGGTGATGATTGGTTTAATTCGTTGGTGTTTTATTCCAAACTGGGATTGTTTGCACTAACTTTGTCAAGGGGTTTTAGGACTCCGCCAAAAACGTCGGGCAGTCTATTGTAGATGAAATAGCCAGTGCTAGAAGGAGAATTGAGGACAGTCTTTCTGGAAAGGTTTGCAGTTCGACACTTTCTGAATATGATGAGCATCTATATAAATGTGTGTTTGAAATACAGTTGATAGCTACTTGTCTCCATATCATAGGGGTCGCGGCAGCGACCCCTATAATATGTGTGAAAAGTGGCTGGAGACAGTGTAAAATAAGCTGCGCAGAGGCTGCGCAAAATCCTGCGCAGATCCTGCGCAGATTTTATGCGCAAATTGTAGAGCACATCGAGTTTAGTATGTCTGTGAAGTTTCAGCCCCGTATCACTTACCGTTAAAAAGTTGCGCCCCGGACCGGTTATGGCGGCGATGTTTTTTTTCCGGTTTCTCCTATTTGATGGTTGTATTGTACATAATGTTCGCCGCTTTCACGTGATCTGCAGCGGTGGGCCAACCTAAAGGGCTATGGGGTCTAGTAGTACCCTCTAAAGAATTTAAGAATCACAACTTTTTTTGCGCCGCAGCTGCGCCACAGCGCCGCAGTGGCGCCGCAAAGTCGGCTCATAGCGAAAAGTGACCATTTTTGTGGTCGTCGCTCAGGTCGAACGTTACGAGCTGGAGCTGATTTCCTTTTTATATTCAGAAATTACATATATTGAACTAACTAACGGTCCAGGTTGCGTTTCTCTATCACTTCCCTAGCGACCACAGTGGCCCGTCAAAGATGGCGAAAATTCGAAAAATGAAAAATCGAAATTTCTCGCTATCTATTTAACTTTGAACGCTCAAATCTTCCATACAATGGTTTTCTGGCACGGAGAATCGATTCCCGCAGTCAGTTTTACCGTCAGACCCACCCATCTTGCTGGGCTGGTTCCACTTTGCCGTCGGGAGAGTCAAGTCGGAAACCGCTTCCTGGAGGTCCATAGTAGGCTTTACCTGGCCTCTCAAAACTTTGTCTATAGGGGTTTTCTGGTGCGCCCAGCTCATTCCCGGTGTCCTTTTTGCCGTAGGACTCATCCATCTTGCTGTGCTGGTTCCACTTTGCCGTCTGGAGGGTCATGTCGGAAACCGGTTCCTGGAGGTCCATAGTAGGCTCTAGAGATGCACCGGGGCCGCCACTACCGGGGCCGGGGCCGGGACCTCATCGTGGCCCCGGCACCGGGGCCGGGGCCTAGAAATTGGGGGTCCAAATCGAAAATTTTCAAAAATTTTCTTGAAAATTTAAATTTTGCAATAATTTTTGATATACAAACGTTACTATTGTTGTTTTCGTTAATATCAGCGAGAAAACAAACGATTTGTAGCACTTTTTGACTTTCAAAAATTCAAAATTTTGGTCAAAAAATGTCAAAAATTTACAAAATTTTGCTAATTTTTGGCCCCGGTCGGTACCGGGGCCTGACCACCGGGGCCGGGGCCTGACTACCGGGGCCGGGGCCTGGCCCCGGTGCCGGGGCCGGGGCCAGGCCCCGGTGCATCCCTAGTAGGCTCTACCTGGCCTCTCAAAACTTTGTCTATAGGGGTTTTCTGGTGTGCACAACTCATTCCCGGTATCCGTTTTTTCGGTATCAATTTTTCAAAAGCGGTCAAATTTTTATATCACATGAAAGCCCTAAATGAGCTGAGCAACTTTTGCTGTCGGATTTATATATGCCTTTCTCAACCGGAATTTAACACACATATTATCCCCTTTTGTGCGGAGCATTTTTGTTACTTGTATATATATAGTTTCACTCATAGGTCGGCATAGCCTACACTCAGCCTACACCAGTGTAGGCTGGACCCACGCACTACGCAAGCCGATACAAAGGACTACGCTGTCGCGGGTCGGCAATGAAGACAACGCAGGGCTCGCAAGTCGCGCCGACGCAAAAAAACTACGCGGTGCAAGTCTTTTTTTCTGTAGTACGGGGACTACGCACTGCGTAATCTTTATTGCGTTGTCGCGGACTACGCACTGCGTAGTCTTTGGTGCGTAATACGCGGACTACGCACTGCGCCATCCTTTTAGTGCGTAGTACGCGGACTACGCACTGCGTAGTCTTTAGTGCGTGGTACGCAAACTACGCAATCTTTTTAGTCCTTTTTAGTCTTTTCTCCGTTGAGTAACATCCGAGCTGTCTACTTTGGAAAAAATAAAAAGATTTATTTCATTCACACGAATTTCGAAGAAATCATGGCTAGTGCTGGGCTTTTCCTAGGCGAAAAAATTGGGGGTGAGGCGAGTGGGGAGACGCCCCTCCTCACTAGTGGGAACCCAAAAGTGGGGGATCCAGAGCGGTCTAAAATCGTTAAAAACGCAGTTAAAGTAGCTTATTTTACTGTTATAACTATGCTAATAAGTGCTCAAAAATCGAGTTTGAGGACCAAAATGGATGATTTTAACCAAAAACTTACATGGAGCATTTGCGCAACTTAATGTTTTTGTGGATAAATGACCCAGCACTTGACACTTTCGATCCTCTCCGTTACGCGAAAGCGTGGGTGGCAAAGTTGCAGAGGTTTTTTCGCCCTCTGAAGGCTGTCAAGCAGTGCACATATACTTTACTTACACATGCTTGTAGTTTATTCGTAATAAATTAATTAAACAGCAGTACACAGACATATAGAACTAAATCAGTGTTAATAGTTTAACTAGAACATCAGTTTTGTCAGAAGTACGAAGGATTCACATACAAAACAACCCCCCGAAAATTTCTACCTCCCCCCCCCCCCGAAAAAGTCCGAAGGACTACGCCCCAGCCGTGACTGGTGTAGGCTGCAGACTCTGACCTTGCCGATCTCTGGTTTCACTGGAAGTTTTGGTTGAAGGGTAAATTTAGGAAATTTTTTAGTCGACCCCCGAAATGTGATGGGCCCCCCCGAAGCCCTCAAATGCGGACCTCAGGAAATTTAAATCTGACCTATTACGCACATTTTGCTGTACCCTTTTTTGTCAAGTCAATGCTTGTTTTTATCGTTTTAGGCGTTTTTACACGGTTTTATATAGTTATTTTAAGACGAAATTTGCGACAAAATTTTCAAAAAATGATTATTTTTGGTAAAATTTAGTTAATATTTTGGGCCCCAAAAAGTGCTGGGGATTCGTTTCACCTATGAAGGGGGTTAACCAAAAGTGGAGGAGGGGAAATCAAAAAATATGAGAGGGCTAAACTTGGTCGCAGATTTTTGGGGATATCCTTGGTGAAACTATGCTTGTCTCTAAGCCGAGTTGATGACGTTATACGTATATCGCTGGACGTGCCTTAACGTCTCGAAATAAATATTTTTCTTTTCACGTACAATTTTGTGTGCCTTTCCAATTGTGCGCAATATACGTATGTGTAGTGGTGATGGGCACTGGGGACATATAACAACCAAAAACATTTTTCAAACACAAATTAGAAATTAAAAGAATATATAATTAAATTATGTGCCATTTCGCTAAACGTCTCTGAATATGTTTTTGAAATCTGGATTTCACCTAGATTTGATTGATAGAAATGCAGTACACACGATAAAATTGCATGAAACGTTGGAAAATGAAGCATTTTCTTTCAGTTATGTGTAGGCAGGATATAAAAAGGGCGGATGTATTATACGTTTATAAAAACGTATATGTATCCATTAGACTATACGTCGTATACCAATACCCGATGCTCATCACTAATGTACAGTTGAGTTCATTTTTACTTAAATCCACCTTCAAACTAAGACGTTGTGTTAAACCCGAAACAGTTGTGTTTTAGGGCTGCTGTCCATCTGCTGGCGACGGCTCCTCTGGCGAAGTCACCACTCGTCTCTCCAAGCTGGAAGCTGAAAATAAATACATGAAACAAGGTGACCATGCTAGATTATTGTAGATTTTTGTCCTACGTATGTTATATAATACGTATATTATATTTACAGGTTTTGTTTTTCTATAGTTCAGTTACTCGTATGAATGTTGCTTTTGTCGTTGCCTATATAAATATTAGGTAATCAATCATGTTATAAACGTACGTTGGTTGCTTTTGTTATTTTGTTTATACTGTATATACGTCTTTTAGAAATTTCTGATTTGCGTTCATTGGTAGGAAAACTGGAGAAACGCATCGATCAGTTGGCAGGTTCTGGAGATAAGGTTGTTTAACAGTTGAATAAATATATTAACTATACCTATACCTTTAGCTTTATCAATTCAATTTGTTGTTTAACAGTTGGTTAGGGAATTCCTAAGAAATGAGTAGGCGGTGGAAAGAGGGAGAAGAATTCTTTTAAAATTTTGCCTGATCAGAAACTTTTTCTGAACTTTCAGGAAACTGCGATTCAGTTAGGCAAATTTTGAGTTTTTTGCGTTCCTCGAATGGGGTGGATTTTGCGGAGTGGACAGGAGGCATCATTAACACTGTCGTTACAAAAAAGCTAAATACGCTAACTAAATAAGACGTAGTAAGTCTTAATGCTTAATTCTTTGGTGACGCAAATAATTTTGTTTCTGTAACATGTTTGTAAAATGTAATTCATATTAATTTGTATAGTTTGTTCGGTACCAGCTAAAGATGTAAGCTTAATACTTCTAACGAACGAAAAGCTGGATCAAAAACGTGTTTTAGATTCGTGTTCAGCGACCGTGAATACCCATATGTTCATCGAAATCGGAGACAAACATTTTTGTGGTTCCCCTTGGTCTCGCCTGAAACTTAAAAATTTTCAAATTTTCTTTTTTAAATTTTAAATTTTTGTCACAGATCGATCAGAGATGTGTTCAGATGCATCCATACCAAAATTTTAGCTTTGGCGTTAAGTTTTGCGAATTCTAGACGCAGGTGTGCATATATTGCGCAGGTGAGCGAATCACCAATGTTTTGACACCGTTGTTTCAATCTCAGCTCTATAAACTGTACATATGTTATGTAATTGTTTTTGAAATCTTAGACTGGGTCCACTAAGCCAGCCGATAAGCCAAAGTCAGAATCCAAAGATGATGACGATGACGATGAAGATATTGACCTGTTTGGCAGTGATGATGATGTGGTAAAAGTGGTTTATTTCTGGAATTGGGTTTTGAAGAGATTTGTCTTTGTCGTTTGGATTAAAAGTGGCTGATGTCGAGTTTAAATATGCTACACTGCTATAATATCAAATTATTAACTTAAAAGCAGCAGAGCGCATCGTTAATTTTGTAGTTGAACTGCAAAGTCTTAGAGGCAATTTTAGTATGGGCTTAAAGTTTTCTAGTCTTTCATAACGAAATAATTTACTTGTATCCTTGGATCGGCCTGCTATCCCGGGTTTACGTCATTCATTTTCTTTACGTTTTCTAGTCTTTCTGCTTTTCTGGTTTTATTTAGGACGAAGAAGCTGAGAGACTGAAGCAGGAAAGATTGAAGGCTTATGCTGAGAAAAAGAGCAAGAGTAGGTAGCTTTGCAAACTAGAAACGCTTTTATTTGCTACAACATTGTTCTTGATTTTCCAATTATCATGTAAGTGTCTGGCAACGGTGCTGAAATAGGACAAAACGCTAATGCGGTTACAGTTTCAGTGTTTTGCTAAAATTACGGAGGAGGGGGTCAGCGAAAAATTTCCTATTCTCTTTCTGGGCATAAAAGGCAAGGAAACTGAAGTAGCTTGTGTTGCTAGTTCATGTAGAATCATACAGGAAAAATATTCGACTGCACTTTGCTGTTGCTACCAGTTGCCTTGGCTCTGCGGCTGTTCTGCTGCTGCTGTGATTGGATGACGGCAGCCCCGGGCTTTCACCTACTTTTGGTTTTTTTAAAATATGCTATTTAAATATAATAATTTTTTTAAATTTTTTAAATATTTTATTTAAAATTTAAATATTTAAATAATTTAAATATTAATAATAAATTTTAAATATTAAATATAATATAAATATTTAAATAAATTTAAATTTAAATGTAAATATACTTGTTGCAGAGCCCGGTCCTATTGCCAAGTCCAGCATCATTCTGGACGTGAAGCCCTGGGACGACGAGACGGACATGGCTGAGATGGAGCAGAAGGTTCGATCCATTGAAATGGACGGGCTCGTCTGGGGACAGCAAGGTAGGTTTGTTGGCTGAAAATTTGAAGTTACCAAACACAATAGTTACACAGTGGGTGTATTCAGTAGGGTCCAAGGGTTGACCCCTGTCCAGATTCCCCTCACCCTTTTGTGTGCCGAAAAGAAAAGCTGTTAACAGTATAAGGCAAGCCATTTTACAAAACTTTCGCTCGTAATGCTGCGTAATTCCCCTGGTGTGACGTCAGACTTTGATCTACAGCTAGCCGTTTTATGTCACCCTGGAGTTTCTGTTTGATGTTTATATTTCTAAAAGCCCGGTCAGTTTTTTCATTCCCGTTTGTTTGTTGGAAACTGTACTGGAAAGGCAAACTCATGATTAAATATTTTTGTCAACGAACGAACGAACGGAATTCTATTCGAATTGGTCGGATAAACATGGTGACTTCGACATACGGGCATAGTAGTAGAAATTAGCTTTTTTCAACAATTTATTTCAACATGGCATTTCACATTTCAACCACAGATTCAAAATCATTTCTTCGTTTTAACGATATATTTTAATTCCAGCTTTCTTTACCAATCATGTTCATGAACAGTATTCATTTTCAGCTCGTTTGGTGCCTTTGGCCTATGGTATCAAGAAGCTGCAGATCAGCTGTGTCGTGGAGGATGATAAGGTCTCCGTCGAGGAGCTCACTGAACTGATTGAGGCTTTTGAAGACTATGTGAGTCTTGCTTTTCATTCATACAGTATTTCTTCTAGTCTATTCAGTCTTATCTGTGTGGATGGACAGGACAGGATTTTATTTTGGCAACTTGAAGTAAATTTTTGATTATAAATTTAAATTGCTAATTTTTTGTTAGTGGATTGGGGGATGTTGTGAACTTTATGGCCAGTATATGTAAGTATTTAACTGAAAATTAGGTTGTCTTGCACATATTGTGCTCCTAAAGTTCAAGCAAGAAATCTTGGTGGGGTTGAAAAAATTACTACCACTTTTTTTACTAATCTTTGAGAATCGTTTGGTACTTAGTGACGCTTTTCTGTCTTGTATTATTTATTTACTAATTCTAGTGCATAGAGTTGTGCCTTTTCTGTTATAGGTCCAAAGTGTGGATATTGCTGCTTTTAACAAGATCTAGAAGAATACCTGTTCAAGATTTATGAAATAGAAATTTTTTCCTACTATTGCCTTACTGCTCATCAGTTTATTTTGCTTGTTTCAGAGGCTGATAATAAAATGGATTGTTTTTGTTTGATGAGAATTTTATTGCGCTGGAAGCTGCCATTGTGCTAAAACTTGAAAGAAGCTTCACTTCACTTTAAGTCATGCCAGTAGAGTGATCTGAAATCTATATTATACTCTATATATACATGCTCTGACTCTGGGCATAATTTTGACTGGCACAGTCGATTGCGGCAAAAGTAATAACTTGGCCAATACAAAAAATTCTCGAGTGAAACGTCAAGCTTCGTTCAAACGATCATGGCTGTAATAAATGCGTCTGAAATGGTAATTTAGCTAGTCGCACTTTGACTTTACACTTGTTACAAAGGGGGGCTCTGGGGGTGAGCTCACCGCGGATCCCAAGCCAGAATTTGTCGGTTTTAATTAATATATATGAGTTGAAAAATTTTCTGCACAGAAGTTCGTATTTCTTGGGTAAGCGAAAAACTGTGAGTACTCCTTGTCGGAGTTGACACATTTCAGCAGTGACACAAGCTGACTGCAACAGGTTAGACTAAAGAGACATTTTAAGGTGATGAATTCTTTTAGAGTCATCAACATTGGACCATTATATTACAGTTGGGAAGCCATCTTTATATAAAAATGCAGCTTATCATTTTCTCTTTTTAAATATGTAACTAAGGTTTTCTAAAATTGTTCTAATGCATTTTAGAAGGTCTGATTTTTTGCAGACTGAAGTAAATTTTTTCTCGAGAGGTTATACCATTCAATACCTGGGAAGCCCTTTTTAATTGTCTATCAGTGATAGTAAGACAAACTAGACCAGGCCGAATCCAGGGAATCTGCCCCCCTAAAGGTCGATGTGTGTTGGCCAAGTGGACGAAATGGAGGTTTGGTCCAGCTCGAGACTCTCCCCCAGTGGGCCTACGGTCCGCTGAGGGAGTGTAGGTGTAAAGATAGAGAGAGATTCGTAGATTGGTGTTTTCTTGGAGTTTATGTATCCCATGTTTATGTCATGTAAGGACGCTTCAAGCAAGTCTTAACGATTATGTATTAAACTGTACATTAAGTCAATGTTAGTCAGTACAATGGATAACAGATACTACGATGTGCTACAGACGCATTCATACGAGTTAAGTGCACTCACTCGCTGACCACTCTGCCAGACTGATACTATAGTACGACCAAAAAATGTGTGTACAAACTTCGACCATTTACATCAGATTACCTTTGGAGTAAATTCCAAGAATATATATATTTTTAGAATCCTTAGGAACCCGAGATTTCGAAAATTCTGAAAAATCCGGAATTCCGGGTTTCATTCACAGAAAATCTAAATTTTTTAATTTTTCGCCCAATTTTTATCGCAATCAAAATTTTGTTTTCACGGTTGAATAGAGCTGCATATTTTTGCTCTTAGAAATTTTTCACGAAAATGCACCCAATTTCCGGGTTTAGAGTATTCAACTTTACACTCTCTTTCAGCAAATAACACTGACAGTGAACGAAGAGCAAAGAAGTTTCTACATTTAAAAATGTAGTAGTGCATAAAATACTGGCTGAATTTTGGATAAATTCTTATATTTTTAAAACAATGGAACAAAATCACTCGGTCTCTTGCGCAATTCCCCCCCTGCCCTAACTTTTGATTTTTTGACCAATAACTTTGAAATTTTGTATGGGTGCATACTAGAGGCTGATGTACTCAAAAATTAAAAAATTTTAAAATTTTAGAAAATTTTTAAAAAATTTTAAATTTCATTTTGGTAAGGGGGGACCAAGGGGAACCGAAAAAATTTTTGCTGAAAACCTGCATACAGGGGTTTTCAGTGGTGCTGACCACGAATCCGAAATCCGTTTTTCGATAATGCTTTTAGTTAGCTTAAGATAAGCTAAAGGTGTAAGCTTATCCTGAGCTAACGAAAAGCTTTATCGAAAAACTGACTGCGGATTCGTGCTCAGCCCCCCTGAAAACCCCTATATGCACGTTTTCAGCAAAAAATTTTTCAAAAAATTTTTCGGTTCCCCTTGGTCCCCCCTTACCAAAATAAAATTTAAATTTTTTTAAAATTTTTTAAAATTTTAAAATTTTTTAATTTTTGAGTTCATCAGCCTCTAGTATGCACCCATACAAAATTTCAAAGTTATTGGTCAAAAAATCAAAAGTTAGGGCTGGTGGGGAATTGCGCAAGAGACCCAAATCACTGTGGAAAAAGGTTAATCGGAAGTTATATAAGAGCAAGTTAAAAGCTTCCGATTGATTACAGCTTAATCCGAAGACCATCTAAAGTTAATCCTAAACAGAAGTTGAATGTCCGAACTTTTTCATCTTGGTCCCCAGAATTGTAGGATTTCAGAGACCTTTATCATTAGTGATGTGGATCGGATCGGCGGATCGGATCGGCCGTATCGGATCGGCTTGATTTTTTCGGATCTCCGATCCGGTAGATGGGGCAAAATTTGGAAATTTGTACCAATTGCAACATTACAAAATTTCTTCCAAGAAATTATGAAAATTTTTCATCTGAATTTTGTTCAATTGATGAATTTTCGTTGTCAATGTGAATTTTTTGATGTTAACGTTTTGCTTTACTTTCTTTCTCTGGATAAATATATAATTTTTTGTCTGCTACATAAAAACAATCCAATGGGATGGCTCTCTAATATTTTCTGCAAATTAATTTTTGCACAGTCCGCTTCGCTTTTTAAATTCAGTGACGCTGACTGCTGAGACTGAGAGTGTGCTTATTCTGGTATGGTTTCTATTAAAAGTAATTAATTACATACTAACCAATTTCTTGGAATTCAGTATTCATAGATGGGGAAGTATTTCTGAACATGGAACAGGGCGCATTTATGGGAAATAGTTGTATTACAAAAGTTTTTCAGCTCGTCAAGATCTTTCGAGTGATTACTCCTAAGTGTGGATAATGAAAAACATTTAAATCCGGAAAATCTTGTTGTCGTGAATTTGGCAATCGAGTGCATTTATGGAACATGATTGTACAAGTAGGAAAAATGCTCCTTGCGGTCGCATGAAAAAGTTAATATGAGCTATGATGGTCAACATTTAAATGTGTCATGGACAAGATTTAAAATGTTTAATATGAGCCAACATCTAAATAAGTAGAGGACAAGATGTAAACGGCTAATATGAGCCGCTACGTTTCTCTTGGGCTCATACTGACGCTCATTTAGCTTTTGCTTACTTTGAATACAACACTGAAATGGTTTGCATGAATAACGACGCATATAAACATTAATTTTGCAAAGCTGTAAGTAAATGTTTACTTCTCCACCGCTGCATCCAAGTACACATTTAAGGCCACCATGTAAGTCAACAAAACGAATGAAGTCCAAACAAATGAAGAAAATATGGAACTTACACATGTCGTGAAATCTTGAGAAATCACATTTGAAGTTATCATCGCAATCATCACATTAATTCAATATTCCCAAGCCAATCAAATCGTTTATAAACACTGATGTTTATATGCCAACCGTAAACTTTATATATGTTTGCCATTTTAGTCGAGTCAATATGAGCCCAAGAGAAACGTAGTGGCTCATATTAGCCGTTTACATTTTGTCCTCTACTTATTTAGATGTTGGCTCATATTAAACATTTTAAATCCTGTCCTTGACACATTTGGTGACCATCATATCTCATATTAACTTTTTTCATATTATTTTCATTTTCATATTTGCATTTTTCCTACTTGTCATCCGTCTAGTTTTTGGGAACGCTGCCATAACTGTGGCAGCAGCAATCACAAATCCCACCGGTGAATTCCCCATGCCCAATAAGCATTGCATGCAAAATTTCAGCCTTTCAGCTATCTCCAGTAGCTTGAACCAGGAACTGGTTCAACTTTAAACCAGTTGAACCAGATCTGACCAGCCATGGGTCAGATCAGCAAAGTAACACCACCAGTAAATCCCCCATGCCCAATAACCTTCGTATGCAAGATTTCAGCCTTTCAGCTATCTCCAGTAGCTTGAACCAGGAACTGGTTCAACTTTGAACCAGTTGAACCAGATCTGACCAGCCATGGGTCGGATCACCAAAGTAACACCACCAGTGAATTCCCCATGCCCAATAACCTTTGTACGCAAAATTTCAGCCTTCTAGCTATATCCAGTGGCCTGAACCAACTGGTTCAACTTTGAACCAGTTGAACCAGATCTGGCCAGCCATGGGTCGGATCACCAAAGTAACACCACCAGTGAATTCCCCATGCCCAATAACCTTTGTATGCAAAATTTCAGCCTTCTAGCTATCTCCAGTTGCTTGAACCAGGAACTGGTTCAATTTTGCCTGGTTCAATTTTGAACCAGTTGAACCAGATCTGGCCAGCCATTGGTTGGATCACCAAAGTTAGACCACCAGTGAATTCCCCATGCCCAATAACCTTTGTACGCAAAATTTCAGCCTTCTAGCTATATCCAGTGGCCTGAACCAACTGGTTCAACTTTGAACCAGTTGAACCAGATCTGGCCAGCCATGGGTCGGATCACCAAAGTAACACCACCAGTGAATTCCCCATGCCCAATAACCTTTGTACGCAAAATTTCAGCCTTCTAGCTATATCCAGTGGCCTGAACCAACTGGTTCAACTTTGAACCAGTTGAACCAGATCTGGCCAGCCATGGGTCGGATCACCAAAGTAACACCACCAGTGAATTCCCCATGCCCAATAACCTTTGTACGCAAAATTTCAGCCTTCTAGCTATATCCAGTGGCCTGAACCAACTGGTTCAACTTTGAACCAGTTGAACCAGATCTGGCCAGCCATGGGTCGGATCACCAAAGTAACACCACCAGTGAATTCCCCATGCCCAATAACCTTTATACGCAAAATTTCAGCCTTCTAGCTATATCCAGTGGCCTGAACCAACTGGTTCAACTTTGAACCAGTTGAACCAGATCTGGCCAGCCATGGGTCGGATCACCAAAGTAACACCACCAGTGAATTCCCCATGCCCAATAACCTTTGTATGCAAAATTTCAGCCTTCTAGCTATCTCCAGTTGCTTGAACCAGGAACTGGTTCAACTTTGAACCAGTTGAACCAGATCTGGCCAGCCATGGGTCGGATCACCAGAGTAACACCCCATGCCCAATAACCTTTGTACGCAAAATTTCAGCCTTCTAACTATCTCCAGCGGCCTGAACCAACTGGTTCAATTTTGAACCAGTTGAACCAGATGAACCATGCGAGATACGGTGTCGGCATTATGCTAATCGTGTTCAGCGACCCCGATTTACTATACATGGGTACCACCCCAAGGCCGAAAAACGCTGTTTTTGGCCGTTTTTAGACTATTTTAGAATTTTCGGAGTTAGAAATTTTTCAGCTTGATGTTGTCCAAAAACGCTATTTTTTCATTTTTGACCATCTATAAAAATCGAACCAGATAGAAATTCGGAAAAAACATAAACTTGCTAAGTACCGTTGCCTAGATATTCAAAAAATAGTATAGAAAAATGTTTCCTATGGGCCGTTCGAAAAATCGAGTTAACACAAAATTGACGAAAATTAAGCTGAATACAGAGAAAATAACCCCACGTTCAAAAACCCGTAGAGAAAGTAGATTTTTTCAAAGTTCATTTTTCCGGGCAAGCTTGGTATCATTCGAAAGCTCTTGGCCTGGAGATTTCAAAAATGTAAATATTAGCTCTTAATTCCTTCCCGTTAATTAGTTATGCCTAATTAGCACTTTTCAAAATCCGCAAAGTGCCTTTATAGCTCATATTATGGGGGGGGGGGCTCCCCGAGCTCCCCCATGATTACAATAGGTGTTCACTTCGTCAAGAGCTTTTAAATCATAACCATGTTGTGAGAATTAAAGAAATTAACAAGTAGTGCCCAAAAAGAGCAAGATTCCTTTACAGAGAACTGTCTGCATAAAGTTTTTGCTACAGTATTGCCTGGACTTTAGCAGCTAATGAGTGATGATTTCATGACTGACTATAGGATTACTACTGACACGAGCTGCAAAACTTCACTAGTGGAAATCTTCGTTCAAAAGAAACAATGCGAATCTCTCCTCTCCCGAGTAATATTGCACCCGATCTAATCTTTCCCCGGATAAGAAAATGCAACTATAAAGCTCAGTTTCCAGTCCAAAACACAATTTCTTATTCCTACCCACGACTTTACTTGGGCTTTACTGCGTTTACTAAGAGAATATTTAATTCCACTATCGCTGCTGATGCATTGCTTACAACTTGCTTTGCTTGCAACTAATTTGCATATTGTGCATATTACACAGAAAAGATGCAAAAACCCCTATTAGGTATTCCGGCTCCAGCCGGAATAAAAATCCGAAAATCCTGAAAACCCACAAATTCCAAACATTAGGTGTTAATTGGTTGCAAAGGTTGCAAGCATACGATAACGTGGGGGAGAATGGGTGGTTGCAGATGCAGACACCGCCAAATCGACAAAAAACATGCAGACCCCTCGGCGAGAAGGAAAAAGTAGACCCCTAAGCGATTTTTAGCAAAAATTGCTAATGTTTTAGCAAATTTTAACGATTTTTTCAAAAAATTCTTAAAAATTGCTAAAAATGTTCACTTTTAACTATTTTGTCCAAAAATGTTGAAAATTTGTGAATTTTGCATATTTCGGAGTAGTCCATTTTAAAACTTGAAATTTTCCAGGGATAGGTAAACCTTTCGCCAGAGTCGGGGAAGACACCTCCTCCAGAATTGGACCCCGTGTTAACGTATATATGTTAATGCATGGTTGCAAGAGAACAAGTTGGCCCCAAAAGGGGCAGTATTCCTTTGTAGACCTGTTATTTAATCAATTACAAACATTGTCATTGTTGGTAGCAAATGGAGAAGCTTCAGGATTACGTTACAATTTCATTTGACTTCCCTTAATTTCTTTTGATATACATTCCCTATTCTTTCTCACTGATCTCCATGAAGATCAGGAAGAGTAGGCCTATACTTGCCATGCCATAATTGGGCTGAACTTTTGATGTTCAGCGCAAGTTAGTACCTTATCACCTTGCGCACCATGTGTAACTCCCAAGTTACACTGGTGCCAAAAAATCTGCAACCGTTTAGATTGCTGACAGTCGAAGACTGCGAAAAGTTTGTCACTTGCGCTGTTTAAATAGGACCTTAGCCTAATTTGCATAATCTGAATGCAAAAAAATTACCTAAGCTAGCCCTGTGTTGAAGATAGGGCTTCTAAATGGAGAAATGACTCACCATGCACTAAGCACACTATTTTCCTTTTAATACATTCCTGCTCCAGCAGGAATAAAAATTATATGCGCCACGGAACCAGATCTATTTGATCACAAAAATAAAATTTTCAGTTAGCATAAATTTTAGCAAATCATTGAATATGTAATGAAGTGGTTAAGATCGGGGCTTCAATTTGACTCCACTGGGGTTCTGTTCCGTTCTCGTCTAGTCTGACAAGACGTTGACTCTGGGTGACAACCACTGCGAGTACACGGAAGGTCGGCACTTTAATCATTGGAGATAAACTTAAGCACTGGATCCTCGAAAGGTGATGTGTCCAAAATCGAGGATTCCCTGCAGCCAACCTGGATAGGGGTCTTTGTCGTGAGTCCGTTTGGCAAAGACTGGGGTCCAACTGATACCGGTAGCAAGCGGGGTCGGCACTTGCTTTCCAGAGGATGAATAAGTTCAGTGACAATGAACTCTGTTGAACAGATCTTGATTGACAAATCAAGATCAAGAATCGATGATGATGTCTTTGTAAGGTCCAAGGGATCAGATTATAATCACTTATTTGTATGGGGTCAAATCCGAATTCCGATCTTTTTGTTGAGATCTGGTGCCTTAGTTAACAATGAGTCTGACAACAGGGTACGGCAGTTCATTGATACTAATTAACATGTAAATAGTAATGACAGTGCGTACAAACTTTAGACTATAAACAGTTGAATGACGAAACTGTAGATACAATGACAATTTAATTTAGGCAAACAATATAACAGTTTGCCAGAGTTGCCAGTACTCAATTTTCCCAAAATAATAGTTATTGGTAGGGACAAGGTTTTTAACTCTTCAACTCAGTTCAACTGCTTCTTTCTTCCTTCCTTTTGTGACAATTATCTAACTATTTGTCCTATTACTAAATTCTACTGTGCAGTCCCTATGTGCTTGTGTTCGTGTTTATACTATTATTAACACTCTTTGTCCGTCCTCCTTACCAAGGACAATATAAACTAGTAACAAGCTACAAGTCGAACTAAATTAACTAAATTAAGGATGTTAGTAGTACAAGTTCCGGTCTTTGGGTGAACCCGAAATGCTAGTAACAATAGCACTTTCGGATGCTATTCGGTCACCTGGGGGGACAATACAAGAGTCGGTCCGGTGGGGGGTTTCCTGGCAGACGGTTATGGAGTTACTACAAGGTTTTATTTTAATCTCTTCTTTAAGTTCTTAATAAATAATTAGTTCTTAATAATAAAGTTCTTAATTATTTTTAAACAACAACTTTGAAAAACTGTAGGATCGTTTCAAGGACAATCTTCGAAGACAAAAATTTTTCGGTTCCCCTTGAGAAAAAAGAACACCACAAAGTTATTCCTACTTACTCAGAGTTTTCCTGTTTAAAGTCATTGATGGGATAGACGGGGAAGGCGGAACAGCCTGAGCAGAACCATCACCCGATTCGCCCGGATTAACCAAGGCTAGCAACATGCAAAAACCCAACGATACTTCACGATAAGCATAATGACTCCAAAAGAGAAGCTCCAACAAAACTATAAATATAAAAATCATAAAATTATCTAAATAAAATGAATTAGCATAAACTAACTAACCTAACTACGTGCATAGCTACTACTACGTACGGACCAAAGTGGCAACAAACACATCTCATTCATACTGTTAGGTGCTCTCATATGCTGACCACTCTGCTAAAATTGGTTAGCTAAAATTAAATTGGTCCCCTTTAAGAGTCGAAAAAATAGAATTTCGCGAAATCAAAAAATTTTGTGACATTTGAACTCATATGGATACATAGTCATACCAGATTTCAGCTCATTTGGTTAACTATCTGGGCCTGGGCGGAGGGCTTTCCTGAAAAGATCCAAACTGTACAGTAGTCACACCTTACTCTAGACCACTCTAAAGCGCTCAGTCTTGCCGAGTTAGGTTTTTGGTATTGCCGAAATTACCTACAACCCGAGAAATTTTTCAGAAAGTGACAATTTTCAAAATATTAGGAGTTTTGAACACTTTAAATGCAGATTACACTTCTTTGTCAAGGTTTCAGTAACAATCTTAGCAACAGCACTCTTAGAAGTGTTCCAGTAGAAACTACAGGAATCACTTTTGCAGATGATAAATACAAAAACTTTTGTAGAAACTACAGGTTAACCTTTGTAATTTCTACAGGACATCGTTGGTAGTTTTTACAGGATCTTCTTTGGTAGAATGGATTGCAAGTTAGACCAGTATTCAATACAAATGAAACCTGTAGTTTTCACTGGTTTATAGGATGTTAGTAAAATGTACTGTTTCTCGAATAAAACGAGTCGACTATCTATAATTTAGGATAAGACTAGATCACTAGGTAACTGTGTGGTGTGTGATGCCGATAGAGAATGCCCTAAGTCTGCCTAAGAAAATGTTCAACAACAAATAATTTTACTGTCAACTTTCACAAATGAGCCAGCAAGACTCCCGAAAATACAAACTCAAGATAATAATGCAAAGCTATTCACATTACTTTTCGAATAAGAATTACAAAGAATTTACAGCGCCAGAGAGTTTCGCAAAATAACAAACTCACAACCAAACAGCAAATTAGCGGAACCCCAGAGACTAGATCGAACCCACGCAGATTCCCCAACCACTTCCAACTTCGCTCAAAACCCAACTAAACTGTTCAGGCGTGACCCAATTGAGAGATTAGCTAAAGTACCGACAGTTTTAGACAGAAGTCACAAGAATACTGAGCGTTTGTCAAATTAAGTATTTTCCAAATAATTCCATAATTTAGGAGTGCGTGCTAACTTCACGAAATATCTATCTTTAGTGCACGCTATCTTCACATAATACCCCCTCTTTTCCCCCGGGCGGCCTCGGACGGGTTTTGACCGATTAGAAAAAAAGATAAAAAGGAGTTATCACAGGTATTCTACGTACTAGTAAGGTAAAACAGTTTTTAGAAATTCTACGTAAAAATAAAATATTTGTGATGCACATGCATCGAACCTCGGTCGAGCAAACACATTCTCGACATGCTGACCGGACTACGGTAAAACTACTCAAACTTAATTGAGACAACTTTCGACACTTTTTGACAACTACTTTTGACAACATTTATGACAAT
The DNA here is from genome assembly GCA_030248195.1 of Trissonchulus latispiculum. NCBI lineage: Eukaryota > Metazoa > Nematoda > Enoplea > Enoplida > Ironidae > Trissonchulus > Trissonchulus latispiculum. The sequence continues at coordinate 23,758 of JASAND010014481.1, forward strand.
ACAACACAACTACAAAACAACATCCTAAAATGGAAAACCGTCCGAAGCCACATAGCATACGAAAAACACCCCAATTAAAGAAAACCATGAAAAAGAGAAAATATATAAATTGTATGATGGTATATAGACATAGAAAGTGACTATATATATATATATATATATATATTTTGCAAAGCCGCAGACAAAAGAAATTAGAGCGAGGTATACTGGTCCAAAACAATAGTAACAATGCCAAGATAAACAATAGAACAATATAGAGTAACTAGAGAGTACTTGCCTAGCTGCTTGTTTAGAGGTAGAAAAAAAGAAAAAATTTTTAGGAAAATAGGTGAAAGTGACAGTCAACTAATCAAACATATGAGTAAAACAGTTAAGAAAAAGAAAAGTGAAAAAATCTACTAGCCCGGCACCAAACTATGTACATTACAACGGCCAAGCCGAGGTAGCGGGCACCCCTAAGAAAAGACAGAAAACAATCAAACGACCCCAATTTTAAAGAAAATTTCGTCCCGAGGCTCCCTCCCAATTAACTAACACAAATATCAGACAGGACAGAACCCGAAAAATACCACAACCAACAACAAAATACAAGGGTGGCTGGAAAGTGTCAGCAGGTGTGCCAGGGAGAGGACAGCGGTATTCACTTCAGCACCGCACAGCGAACCCAAGATTTCAAAATCCAGCAACAGTTCACTCTGGACTTGGCTGCCACAACAGGATGGAATAGCCCAAAAGTCAGTGCTGGACCACCAGTCGACAGTTGGCCAGGAACCCCTAGCCATCAAGAAACCAAGTCAGGATGGCAACACAAACCAGATGGCCCAACAACCGACCGCCAACCGGGTCAGCAATGTAGGCACAGTCAGAACAGGAGCGCACGTACCCAGCAGGAGGGCCTACGACCGCCGTAGAGCCCCCTGCCAACACCAAAACCGGGCAGTCAGAAAAACAGGAGGCCCTGCAACCCCTCCTGCACAGTCCGTTCACAGGCCAAGGGAACCCTAAGACGGGACCAGGGAACGCGCAGGCAAAGTGCGCCCATACCCGCATAGATATACCAGCCGTGCAATAGAAAAAGTCACGGCCAAACATATGGCAAAACAGATAGAAAGTTACCGGAAAATCCGGTGCACCAGAAATAGCACCAAGACAGGGGAACCAAGTCTAAGAAGTAAGTCGACTATCTATAATTTAGGATAAGACTAGATCACTAGGTAACTGTGTGGTGTGTGATGCCGATAGAGAATACCCTAAGTCTGCCTAAGAAAATGTTCAACAACAAATAATTTTACTGTCAACTTTCACAAATGAGCCAGCAAGACTCCCGAAAATACAAACTCAAGATAATAATGCAAAGCTATTCACATTACTTTTCGAATAAGAATTACAAAGAATTTACAGCGCCAGAGAGTTTCGCAAAATAACAAACTCACAACCAAACAGCAAATTAGCAGAACCCCAAAGACTAGATCGAACCCACGCAGATTCCCCAACCACTTCCAACTTCGCTCAAAACCCAACTAAACTGTTCAGGCGTGACCCAATTGAGAGATTAGCTAAAGTACCGACAGTTTTAGACAGAAGTCACAAGAATACTCAGCGTTTGTCAAATTAAGTATTTTCCAAATAATTCCATAATTTAGGAGTGCGTGCTAACTTCACGAAATATCTATCTTTAGTGCACGCTATCTTCACAGTATATATGGTTTACTCTACAGGAAAGTACTCGATACGCTGATAACGCAAACTGAGCATATTAGGGCGATAATGATCATAATTTTTGAAGACTTTAAATTTTTGAATTTTTTCAAATTTTCAGTCTTTCAACACCCCGTGGGTGAAATTTTTGCAATGGCCGCTCCCTGCCGAAAATATTTTGGGAGCGGCCGCCCCCCTGCACCTGCCCCCCTTTTTGAAACAACTGGTCGCTCCAGTAAAATTTATAGGTTTTGTCTTGTTAAAATTACAGGTTTGGTATCTGATTTAGGATTGTAAAAAGTAGAACAAAACTACAGGTTTCTTTAGTATTTTCTACAGGAAGCTCTTGTAATAAAAACTACAGGTTTCCCTGGTATTTTCTACAGGAAACTTGTCATTTTTACCATTCCCAAGGCCGGTAAAATACAAAATTTACTTTTGCGGAAAATACAGGAAGCTCCGCTAGTGGCTGACTGTACAGGAGCACTTTTGTAGAAAACTACAAGAATTTCTGTAATTTCTACAGGAGTCTTTTTAAGAGTGAGTGAAAAATTAGTTTCAAAGCAATAGTTTACGATTTCACTGAGGTAGTTCGAAAAATTTCTGTTTAAAACAAACAGATTCCAACTTTTAATCATATCTGTAGCTATACTCAAGCAAACAAGCTAGTTTATATTATTGTGTTATATTATGTTTATATTATTATTAATATGTTATTGTGTGTATCTCGTTTATCTAAAATAATTTTTAAAACAGGAGGATAATTCGGAAATGTCCAGTTGTCGCCGAAAATGCACTAAAGGAAAGCAGCACATTAAGCAAAAACCATCATAACCCAAAACAAATTTACTTGTGTGTGGTACTACGCGTATCCTCTGTAATAAACTAATGTGTCGAACTTCAATAAACTATTGCGAGTAGGCGTTCAGTGTGTGATATCCAGTCCTAGCGAGATAAGAGAAGATAAAAGGAGAATCGAGAATGGGTGAATAGACTAGAGTAGTGGCTCTTATTTGTGCCCTAGACGACCGTTCCCTACAACTAACAGATGGAATAACCGCTAGACTTTAACTACTTTTATCAATAAATTTACTCTTTTCTAATACAAAGTATAAATTTGTATATAGTCATTGGCCTTTTTCGATCTTATATAAATTTCCTAGCTCTTTCTAAGCAATGTTTCATTTATAAATCAGTTTATTTTTATATTTATTTCTGGCCCCTTTCAGTGTTATCCTAATTTTTAGTTCTAATTTGTAGGATGGTACCTAGAGCTGGGCACGGGCTAGAGCCGGGCGGGACAGAACTTTTCATGGCCCGGACCTGAAAATTCAGGCCAGCGAAGGTTTTTACATAGGCTCAACTTAACCATCGGCTGTCAGAAATGTGATGGCGACGAAGTTTTGACTTAATTTGTTATAGACGAGCTTGTTTCACTATTTTCATTACCCAATGTATATTTCGATTATTCAGCTGCTTGTCTGATGTCCGCTGACAAAAACCTTAAAAGCGAAAAAGGAAATAGAAGATTCAGTTCACAGCACCTAAAGGATGTTCAATTTACTTTTAGTGCATCTTTAACCAAATGTTACTTTTGTTTCCACGGGTGTCAACTTTAGGTTCGAACCGATAACATCAACCTAGACGACTTTTCAGGGTGCTACCCTTCTCTCAAACTTTAAACTATTTTGCTTCAAAGCTAGGTTCCCCCACACGGCGGTCCACATTTGTAGCCTATTGACGTAATGCAAAAGGCCGGCCACTAATCAGGAGAGAAAGTTACAATGTCTCCTTTTATTGGACGTCATGAATATGTTGTAGATACAAGAATCGATGCTGCAAATACAGTCAGGTCCACGAATGGATGAAAAGCAGTCAGAAATCGTTGAGTCCTGGACAAGAAGTTGTTGGAAAAGAGGAGGACGTTCATGGAAAGGATTTCACAAAAGTGATCACAGATATCCACTACAATGGATATAAACAAACAGTCAGTTTCTCATGAATAGGTGATGATCTGTAATTAGAAACTTGAATTTAATTTAATTTAAAATCTAATTTAATTGCATAATTTACTGGAAATTTAGTAAACTATCACCATATGCCATTTCATAAAAGAAGTTCAAAATTTGTGTTATAATTTAGCAACAACAAGCATACGGTGACTTTCACAAGAATGAAGTGTGTAAGTTGAGGATGACATTCCGGGAGATATAAATAGTAAGCACCTTTTGAACAAGTTCCACACCACAGTCTCATTTTATAAATCACATTAATTGTTTGTTCCTTATCGTGTTGGTTTAGTAGATTGGAGTTTGGCTGTTTCGTTAATTAAATGTATTAGTAACCCTATAAAATTAGTTTATGTTCTCGTGTATTTTAGTTCTGCAAAAGGTTCTCGTGGCTATCGTTGACATAATCGTAATCAAAGTCATAATCACAGTCGTGAAAGCCGTCCGCGGTTGTTTCACGGTTCTGGCTTTGGTGCTGACTCCTTTCGGTCAAGTGCCAATGGATCAACTGAAAGTAGGCGATCTGGTCCAAACGGAGCTCGATTCTGGCGTGATGGGTTTCGCACCTGTCCAATACTTTCTGCATCGTGAGCCGGAAACCGTAGCCAACTTTGGCACCCTTTCGACGACCGGTGGGAAATCGTTAACGCTAACTCCAAATCATCTCATCTTTCGAGTATCCTGCAATGATCAGTCTTCATCAGAGCGAAATTCGGTTCCGGCCGGTGACTTGAAGGTTGGTGACTGTCTTCTGTCCAACATGAACGGATCATTTGTGCCAGACATGGTTGTGTCTAAAACAGAAAAACAGCTAAATGGAATTTTTGCCCCGGTGACCGACAGCGGTGTTATTGTGGTCGACAATGTCCTCTCATCATGCTTCCTTGGATCTGCAGATAATCGCATTGGTAGATCTGTGCTTGGAAGTGTTCGCTTCATCAAAAGCCTTGTCTGCAAAACCTTACCACAATGGCTGTTCTATGATGATGCTAAAGAAAAGGATGGTGATAAGATTCAATTATCGCCTGTGTTGGACTACGTTTATCATAGGATGACGGATGTGATCCCAATGAAAGTAAAGAATTGCTAATAAATCGAGAACTATGGTTTTATATTTCTTAAACTAGACAATAATGAAAATGTAGTTTCTGAGCTGCGAAGAGCACAGCACGCAGTCTTATCCTCTAATAAATATCGGAAACTCAATAGCTACTGTTTATTATTACGTTAGTATTGCTTTGATTTGAATATTAGTATTGCAACTACTAGTTGTTCTTACTTTCGCCATCTGTTAAATGCGACTATTTTCGGGGCCACCTTACGATACAGGTACTATAATGCACAAAGATTTATCTAAAAATGGATGGCAGACACATCCACAAAATTGTCGAGCATGGAGATGGTGCATGCTTCTGATTTTTACTTTTGCAAAATATCACTTCAGTGTGCATGTTGATTCTAACTAGCAAGCTTAATGTAAGATTTAATCATGTAAACATGTAAACAGCCAATGTACATTGAATGTAGACGTTCTCTCGCATGGTTTCAAAATAAGGTGCTAGTGTTGGCAAGGTTTCAGCTTTTGCTTTTGTTACGAAATAGATTTGGTTGCAATATAGTTGGTTTTCCTGACGTAAATAAATTGTAATTGTTTTCGTTAAGTGAATTGCGTCCAGCTTAGTTTCTGTTTAATTAGCCACCAGCAATACTTTGCAGTGCAGAAATAGAGCACTTCTGCAAGTTTCACAACTCACCCAACTTGCAAAATAGCTTGCTGATCCAACCACTGGTTGTGGCCAACCAAGAATCAAAATATTGTTGTCGCGGTACGAGAAAATCAAGTTATTCGAACAGAACAATAGACTCATTCAGTGCATTTGTGCAAGCTTCGAAGCTCTGTAATTCGAATATAAACTTGCCTATGTTTGTGATGACCACTCAATTAATTTTGATAAAAACCTTTTCAGCGAGATCGCGTAAATAACAGCTAATTCTCGAAAGAAACTACTTCAGAAAATCACTACTCGAACACACAAAACCTAGAGATTTGTTTATAAAAGCAAAACTATTTATAACAACTTATAGCAATTTAATGAGTATAGCAATGATAATGGTTTCAGGGCATAACTTTGATGTATAGTTCTGGAACTTCAAATATTTGTTTAATGCAAGTCAGAAATAGACCTTAGTCTTTAGAACGCTCCTTTGCGGTAGTAATGAGCATGGAAGCGTCATTCTCTGGTGTCGGAAAGATTGGACCCCACGGTCGAATTCTAAAATCGTCCACAAAGAAACTGTCTACATCAGTTGCTAACTTTCGCAACAAAGTTCGTAATACGCAAATCCTATCTTTGCGACAAAAGTGATTATTCGCCCAATTGGTGTCCTTTTCGAAAACAGACATGCCACAAATGACCAAAAACTAGACACATTTCGCAAATGTGTCATACAATGAAGCATTCGATCAAGGAGCGGGAAAATGTAAATCAACCTGGTAGTGTCATTGAAGAAGTTATGTCCTTCCAAAAAGATGAAATGTCAAAGAATAAAGTAATGATTAATGTCAATTAAAGTACAAAATAAGCCGGTGGAGATGGAATTTGACGCTGGAGCAGGAGTGTGACTATCACCCCTCACATATTCCTACCTGTCGGCGTTGTTCCTATGACAAAGCCACTGAAATCAGCTCCTGGTCCTTTACTATCTCTTAAAGGTAAAGCCAAAGTTATGATTGAGCACAGCAGAATTTGTTATGAACTTGAAGCATGGGTCGAAAACCAAGTTTGTTCAGCTCCAGTGGACAAGAATTGGTTGAGAAGTTGTTCGAAAAGAATTGGATAGAGAAGGTAACAGTTGATCAAGTAATGACAAGTACAAGTCTAATATACTTATGCCAAGCTTAAATTTTGTACGAATTCAATAATTTTTTAAAGTTGGGTTGGGCCAAATCAAGGAATACCAATCCACAGTTATGTAGGAATAGTTAACTTGAGTCCCACTTCCAGTATGTACTCAATCGACGATTGCCTCCCAAACGACGCTTCGCTTGCTCCCACATCCAATCACAAGTCGCATACCTTCCTGATTTGGCAAAATGGTTGGAAGGAAAGGTTAAAAATAGTTTGAAAATTTCCTATGTTTGTCGAAAAGGTATATTTGTTGGTACAACTTGCATAATCGTCGTATGACAGACTTACCTTCTTGCTACAGGTTTCAAATCAGGCAGTTTATAGCATTTATTTTCTGTTATTGTCAACCAAATACACCAGTCACGATTAAAAACATCAACATTAATGACTATTTCTAGATGAAAGGGTTGCCTTTTTCTATGAAAAAACCGGCTACCCAATAACTACTCACCGCAGCGCATAGCGCAATTTTCTAATCCTCAAATTACATAAATACATATACGACAAAACCCACACAACTAGTGCAAGCCCGATGTGCTTGTATTATCAGTTTTAGTTTAGTTTAAAGCTTTAAAGTACCATAACCATAACTAACCACTAACTAGCCAGCGCTAAGTCAGCCAATTGACACTGCACTGAGCAAAGGTTCTAATAGGTTACAAAGCTTGAGCTAGCTATTATTGCTTCAGCGAGGCTTAAGGCAAATCTGGTCAGTCATTATCTGTATGTCGTCGGTTCATCTATGGCTTTCAAAATGGTGTTCATATCGTCACTGGCCTTGACTTCCTTGGAGGAAGCTTCGAACTTCGAAAGGCGTGACCATTCTGGCGTCTGTTATGTGCTGCTTGCGCCCTTGAACATCGGATACAATGTTTCCACACCAGCGAAACATCGTCAAGTTTACCAGAAAATGGCGGCTTTGGTTGAATTAAGGCGGCGGTGGCATTAACAATCGACCCGTTGCCTCTAATATATTTGACTCATGAGCGCTCCCCATCCGAGGCCTCCGGGATAGCCGGTTCCACTTGGACGAAATAATCTTGTTTGTAAGAGTACAGGGCAGGCAGCTAATAGCAGCGGTATTTGATCTCGGCCACAAAACTTGACTCACTTTCTACCTTGTCGTTTACCAGAGCTTTGTAGGTACAAGGTCTTGTGCTCTGGCTTATGTAGCCATCCGGACTGAAGTCAGTCTGCATAGAAGCTCTGCATTTCCCCGCAGAATACTCGTTTTGGCCAAATGGAAGGAGCAGCCCGGGCTTGGATCAATGTGAATACTACTTATCAAACGTCCTAAGTAAACACACTGCCACTTTAATAACAACAACGTATCTTAAATTACATCTCATTTACAATTAGGTTTTCGTATTCTCAAAATCAGTGCAAGAAACTGGATTCATCTGGTTCAAGCTGTTTACTTTTTTCTAGTCAAGAATCGGATCCAGCTTCTTTCTTTCAAGTTATATTTTCCTTACTGTCATTGTTATTGCACAAAGTGCAACACTGTTTGGGTAAAATTTGTTAAAAATTCCCGAATCCTCGTCGAAGGCTGGTTGCCCACCGCGAATGGCATCTAAAACCGGATCTACGTTTCTGCCGCTACGTTTCCGCTTTATGAGAATTTTGCTTCCTCTGAAACTGAAACTTAAACTGAAAATTCAAACTGTATTAAAACTAAAATCGGCCCAGTTCTAATGTTATCGGTGGCAGAACTTCTGAAATATGTAAACCAAAAACAGTATTAGCTTTGACACTTTCTCTTGCTGACTGCAAGACTGATTGTAAGACTGTCTGGCGTCCCGCCAAAACCAAATCAAGGAATAACGTATTCGTCTCCAGGACTGAATGTGACAGACGTGACTCTAAAGCTTAAATTCTTTTATCCCACATGTGCTAAATATCATGGCCCGAAAACAAATTTTGGAATAGAAATTCTGCAGTTTTGTGAAATCGATGTTAGCAGATCTACGGTCTATATTTAGCTGGTAGGTCAGAAAACTAAACGATTTTGGTAGTTTCACTAAATACTCTTAATGTAATCATTCATTATAAGCCGTAGTGATTTCTGTCCTTCTCCAAAAGTTGCCAAAGTTACAGCGTTAAGGTACTGCAAAAAGTGGTACCACAATCATAAAGGGGCTATAAAATTCAATAAATGTATTAAGGCTCATGGCTGGTGGCTAGGCTGACAATTATGATAGTGCAACTAAGGGGGGTGTCGTGTTTCGGCCGTCTCCGACATTTCATCATTTTCACATATTTTGTGGTGGTTTGTGTCCGAAATATCTCCAAAGGTTTGTGTCCGAAAAAACAAAACAGCTTGAACGCTGTGCAAGAGCAAAGGTCCAACTTCTAAGTAGTGTGTCGATATGCACCTACACATAAGTGCTGTTATTACGTCAGCTCAGCCACTTTCTAGAAATTTTCAAAGTTGGATGAAATCGGTTTTTACACGAATCTGCCGTCCAGATGTGTCACCAAAGAAATGTATCACCATGACCTAAAATAATCGTTCACTGCACAAATTGATTGAAATTGATACAAAATCGATATTAATTCTGTACTTAATTAAATAGAAGTGCAATTTACGAGAAGCTCAGTTTTGTTATCCCATTTGCATTTGGGTCAAAATGCGTGCATTTCAGTTTTTTGGAACTACTTGGAATTTTATGGATATAATGACTGCTAGGCAACTGTTAATGTCAATCGTCAAGTGTCAATTGGCCCATTTGAAACAAAGCCGATAAGTTTCAGTCCAATTGGTGGTGTTAACATCGGATGCATGCCTTTATACTATGACGGACGCATACAACAAATAAATACCTAATTTTCGTTTTTGTCAAATATAGCAAAATAAGGCTTTATATCAAATTAAGGCTGTGGATGTCATGAACGTTTTAAACAGGGTTTGACTGTTTAAAAAACATTGTCAAAACTAACCGTTGAATCCAGTTATTACCGAATCTGGTCCATTTGTCCAATCATTATCGAATTACATATATTGTGTCATCAGTTGATTAGATTAAGGCTTTCAAAATGGCAGTCATGCTTTCCTTAACATTGACTTGTTGGTGGAAAGCTTGAACATTTGGCCATCCTTGAATTTGGTCTTGAATGCGTCCTTGAATGCTCATCCGTCCTTGAATGCCCGGCGCAATGTACCCACATCAGCGAAACATTGCCAGGTCGTGGGATGATTAAATGATTTGACGTTAACGAGGGACCTATTGCCTATTTGACCCAAGCGCGCTCCCTAGCCGAAGCGTCTAGCATAGCGGTTCCACCTGGAGAAAACAATTGGGTTCTATAAGGAATACTGGGCTGATAACTGTTAGTTGGTGTTAACTGCGTATTTTATTATAATTATAATATATCGTACCCGCCAGACTGAATTAAACAGCTAACCATTCCTGCTAATTAACAGACTAACTTGTCATGTGCTAAGCTGTCAATTATTAGAATTCCAAGGCTGTTCTGCTTACTGAATACTGTGAGTACCAGACACTTTATGCTTAAATGTTAAAATAAAAATTCAGTTAATGGATTAAGTCATAGTTAATATTCAGTTTTTTTATTTCTTTTCAAAAGCTTTGATATTCTCTGACTGAGCATCCGCTTTTTCGATTTCAAATACTTTCAGATTACAAGCTTATCTCTTCTGCCTAATAATAATAATAATAATAATAATAATAATAATAATCATAATAATAATAATAATCATAATAATAGTAATAATAATAATAATCATAATAATAATAACAATAATAATAATAATAATAATAATAATAATAATAATAATCATCATAATCATAATCATCATCATCGTCATAATATCAAATAATAATTATAATCATCATAATAATCATAATAATCAAATAATCATAATCATAATAATAATAATACTAATAATAATAATAAAACTGCTACACTAATCAACCAATCACTAATCACTAATCAACTAATCACTTTTATCCAACGGGCCCAAGACCCGTTACAAAAGTGGCTTATAGTAGTTTCTGCTAAGCTTCAGATTAAGCAGTTTTACTGCTTTCGATTACCGGAAGGGACAGCAACTATCCATTCGTTAGAGCGCAAATTTGCTCATTCCAAGCAGAGATTTATAGACCAAGAACCAGTTCAGCTATCGCTAAAGTACTATAACGTGCAGTTTATTTCTCATTATAGCACTTCCTTCAGTTCTGTTATCTACGAATTGATGTTTCACTAGGACGGTCTGTACATGTCTGCAGACACTTCAGTCTTTCCCGTTTATTGAATTCAGTTGGTTGTTTGTTGTAGGCTTGGGTGGTCGCCGCCATAGACATGGCACTTGTCTAGACAGCCGGGTTCCCCCACCCGTCTGTAGCTCCTACGAGCACTCTGTGTTGGTATGCCTTATTATGCTCCGTCACTGTGGCCTTACTTATATGCTTTATATATGTGTTCTTATTCATTTGCCCTGCCTATTCGTTTATGTATGTGTCCTTACCCGGCCAATGCGCCTATATTAAATACCTATATTTATTCGTGGTTCTTTATGGCTCATCTAGGGTTAGCCTGGTGCGTTACGTGTAACATCAGTTACTGGCGAGGCTCCCCACGAACTGGCGCGTTTCTGTTAGGCCAGGCGCGTTATCTATTGGGCGCAGTTCCAGTAGCAAGTGGTTGGTAATAGCTATATTCCAACACTTCCTCTACATACATCTTTTCATCTAACTGGGGGCAAGTATCGTCTGTTGACTGAAATAACTCAAACAAAGACATAAAATGGCAGACAAAAGAGCTTTCCCACTCCTTATTACGTATTTTATTTTATGGGTCGATAAGGAGACTCACATAGTTAAGTGCGTATGGGTGAGGGGTAGAGACCTTCACCGGCCTGGATTTTCAGGCCGGCCCGGCCCGTAAAGATTTCTACTTGGTCCTATGCGGGCCGGCAAGTGCCTAAAGTTTTCGACCTCGACCCGGCTCGCTGCAATTTGAGCCCGACCCGGGCGCGTATTTAGAAAGTGTTCATGCATGTGAACAATGAGAAAGTGTGAAAGTGTACGTGAGCCACGCGTATTTCCAGAATATTCTGTGTTAGCGTAGGTTACAGCAATGGTCATTTTCCCACAATGTTAGCAATAGTATAGAATATTCGATGTATGTATGTATATGACATTTTGACATATATTCCAGAACACACTCTTCATTTTGTCTATTGTTAATTATTGCCAATAATACTGAGATAATTTAGAAGATTCTTCTAATATCTTCGTATAGAATTATGAACTCTTATTATTACTGCTTGCAATAATCCAATGACGGTTAGTTTGATTGAATTGCTCGTACGTACAGAAATTAATGTTTATCTTTAAATTATACTAAATTATTTAGTGATAATTTTTATTTTTAGTGAAGTTTAATTTTAAAAGTAAATACGACTATGTGACCCGAGCAGAGGATATATTGTGTTGTGATTGTGTGTACCCAAGTAATTGTAACGGTATTACAACCAAAGGGCCACCCAGTTTTAATTCACTAACTTTGCCGTAGCAAAACAAGTGGTAGGCAGCTATATTTTAAAAGAATGGCTCGATAGGCCGATGTCTTACGATTGGTTTAAACTAAGTAGAAATCAACTGGTCCACTGAAGGTGGTGATTCCTTTTCCCGATATCAACTTAGAACCTTTACTATATATTCATTACTTATTTATTCATTAGTTACTTCGTTACATTCATTAAATACTTATATTTATTCATTAAAGTTAAGGAGCTTCCGCATCCGCGTTTTATACCCTACATCTTAAGACGTTTCCGCGTTCGTGTCCGCTTTTTATACTGCCCCCATCTTTACTGAAAAATGTAGCTTAACATTTTGTTTTTAAAGAATACAATCAAACTAATTTCAGTTTTTTGAAGAATTATTTGCAGCAGTTCAGTGTAACTGCATTAAATTTTAAATTTTGAAAGTTTTAGTATTGTAGCATATGTAGCATTAAAATACCACAGGTTCTACTGTCCCAGTACGGCCATTCTCATACTATTTCTGACTAATGGAATGCCAACTTATACGATTTCAAAATATAAATTCTGACTAATGAAAGTAGACGTCTGGCTTTTTCCTACAGGGGGGGGGGCGGCCGCCCCCAGAAATCCGTTCCCCCCCCCAGACTTTGCTCGCCCCCCCCAGGATTCGGGCCTTCCCCCCAGAACCCTCCCCAGGATTCGGGCCTTCCTCCCCAGAACCCCCCCTAATATCCAAATTTGCAGAAAATTTAGTCTGCGTTACAAATTCGTGAAAATTTTTCGGCCTCGCCGAATTTAAAACTGCAATACAGCTTTCTTTGATAATGCAGTTCACAATTATAATCTAATAGTAATACCTGCCAATTTGAGCAAATTTGTAGCATTTTTAATCAAGCATACAAAAACGTATCCAAGTCACCTTTCAAATTAAGTATCAGGTCCTTTCATCTGAATGATTGTTGATTTAATTCTTCAAATTCCAAATTAAAGTTCCAAAATTGGTTATTGATGATCACTGAGAACTGATGAATGATAATGATAATGACTGATAATTGTTAACAATGATTATGATAAGACAATTGATTTGACCAGTTGATAGTGATTGACTATGAAATGAATGACTGGATCTGATTGATGATTGATATTTACAAGGATGGTATACCTGAAAAATAAACGCTTGTAAATTCAACTTTTGTATATACGCACGTAAATTATGCAGTTATCTATCATTTAGTTAGAAAAACATACGTATACAATCATCTACATATGCATTTATCGATGTATCGTATGGTCCACAATACGTAGGTATCTGTCTATTATGTACTCTTATTGTTAAGATCGTCAACGCATTTATGTACTTTTAGGCTTGGCCGTACAAGTTAAACTTAAACACTACCTAGGTATATACATATGCCAGTAATTAGTTGTGTTAGTGCCATTAGTGATACCTACGTATATATGCATGCAAATGTTAATTAGTATTAGGAATTAGCAGTAGTAGCAGCAGCAGTAGTAGCACCAGGCGTAGCAGTAGTAGCAGTAGTAAGCAGTCACTTGTATGTAGTATTAGGAGTTAATGTTGGCAGTAGTTGTGTTAGAAGCTGCTAAGAGGTTAGCTGCTTTAAGCAGCATGCATGATGTACTGTAATAATCCATGCAGCTTGCAGGAGGAATTTACAAGGTATCCATGACAGCTTCCAAGCCGACCTCTCCGGCTTCCACCTCATCGGCCGTGAACCCGTAGAAATCGTCATCATCGGATTTGTAGCCAAACAGGTCTCCGTCATCAAGAACTACAGGATCATCATCATCGCTCGTGTTGCCAGAATCTGGGACGGTGGGAGGTGGAATGGTCGGGGTGTCTGGCTTTCGGCGCTTTATCCGCCGGGAAGACTTAGACTTTCTACCCGAGGATTTCGCAAGCATAGACCGGAGTATGGGCTTTTCTGGGTTATGAGCCCTGCTTCCCAAAGCGACAGCCAGATTACATCTGCCGATGGAGACCCAAATGGATACAGCCAAATCAACATCGAAATTTAAGACCAGGTTTCGGCTTCCATCGACACCAACAACAAACGGCTTACTGTTTGGTCTAGGCGAAGATGACACAACGGGGAGTCTATCAGCTTCACAGCTGAAAAGACGCATTCCACCCCAGAAGTGGATATTGGTAGTTCCAGGTAGGAGTAGATTATCTTACGGAGGAGGGTGCCTGGTTTGGCAAAGTCGGGCTCCATCTCCAGAATCTTCAAAAGACAGTCTTGCGTGGTCCAAGGCTTTCCAGTTTTGTGGTTAGTACCACGGAAGTCGTCGAACATATACTGCTTGTAATCGCTGATTTCGGACTGCAGCTGATGTGGGCTTCCCAATGGTTCAGCGGTAAACATCGTATTGAGATCTTAAGGTCAAGTGCCCTTGAATTCGTGCGGCTTGCAGAAAAAATCGACCAGTTCGGAGACTGCGTCAGTGGCATATTGGCTGAGCTGCTCTTCGCTGTCTACCTGGATCCAAAACTTGTCCAAGGAAAACAGCTCAAATCCTTTCAAAACTTTCTCTGCAGTGTCTCCATGATATTTCTTGAATATTTCTTGATCGATGAAGCAGTTGACAGCTGCAGTCTTTTCTGAATCTAGCCGGTCAAATAAAGTATCAATATCAGGCATTCCAGCCATTCTGGACTTTGTCGCATCAGCTGCTGTTTTATCTCGCTGTAGTTTTCACCATCTTCTCCAGCCATCGCCTCCAGTTCCCTCAGGCACACCTTCACCGAACTTCTGTAGTGGGCCAGATCCTTCCCGGGCATTTCCACTTTCCTCGTCAGCTCACCCATGGTATTCAGGATGTCACGCTTAAATGCAACATACAGAAGCCGGTCAGGTTTGTTGACTTTGTCAAAAAGCCAGTGGACGGAATATGCTTTCCTGTTGGGATCTGTGCTATCATTTTTCAGTTTGGTGATAGTGTAGTGAACAGCTTCATGGACTTTGGCTTCTTTGTCCAAAAAATCTTTTTCGCTTTCCCATTTGAGCATATGCCTATCGGAAAAGGAGACAGGCCTTCCAGCATTTCCAGTGGCCGATTGGGCATTTTTGAATAGCTGATCAGCCTCAGCAGACATGGTGAGAAGAGACTGGGGCTGGCGCGTGATCTGGTGCTGAGTCGTCAGAAACGGGGTTTGTTCGCTGGCATGCTTGGATGCCAAGTGGACCCGGTGGGCTCCGCACCACCAATCAGTAATTCTGGTATTATGGGCCTTGATTCTCTGGTTGCAGCTTTTTTTGGCGGATCTGGCACCTCCGCCACCATCAGACCCATGGGCAGAGCAATTGCCCAGTGAAAGCTGAATGGGCGGTTCTGGGAAAAGATAGGGGCAGGACTGAGCAAGAAAGGCCAGCTCACTGTTGAAATCGTTCATTGACTGCTCAATTTCTTTAGGATGACAGCTCCATTTGTGGACGACGTTCGGCTCAAACGAAGCAGGCGTTGGGACACTTCTCGCCCGCTTCTGGCAGAGAGTTACTGTATGCAGACTGCAGTCCATTCACGATTCCTAGCAGTAGAAGCTAGGTCCACTAAGACAGCAAAAGCTTATCTGAACAGGAGGTTAGATCCAGGTAGATTCCAAATATGGTTGTGTAGTAGAGAGCATCCACAAACGATTCAATTGCATGGCTGGAAGTATAGGTATTGGGCTCCCAGTCACACTCAGCTAAAGCTGCACATTTGGCCTGAACCAGGAAAGACACTTCATCCTTGAACTTTGAATGAATTGCTTGTTTCCCTTTTAGCATTTTCAGGGCGAACTGCAGGAGGCAACTGATGGCTTCACGATTTTTATCAGCTCTCAGTGTCGAGGCAACTCTGAACGTAGTCTGGATATCCGTTCCGGTTTCTTCTCGCTGCTTCTTCTCCTTCAACATTAGGCGCCACTGCGTATGCTGCGTATTAAGACTGACAGGACCGGACTTTTCCACCTTCTTTCTGAGGACACAGATGTTGGGATTGTCCTTTCTAGATGGATATTTCTTATTGGTCTTATTGGTATTTATTATTGGATATTTCTTATCTCCAAATTCGTGTTTGAACAGTTTGTCCAATGCCTTCTCCCAACTGATGAAAAGACGGTTGATGAAGGTTTCTTTGGACTTTCTCAACATATCTTTGACGTGACGATCTGAGCTTGGAGTGATCGCGAGCGCTTCTCTGCATTCCAACAGTTTTCCAACAATTGAGAATTCCAACAATTTTCCCTGTTCGGGACTTCTCCGGATTCACCTTCTTCATCATCATCATCACCAGGATTTTCTGCGTTGGCCGGTTCTCTGACAAATGCAATCCACGGGTAATCGCGTTTCCAACTAGTTTTCACAGTAGTTCCTTTCTTGGATGCTTTCCCCGTAGAGTAGGTACTCTGTTCACTGAAATCTGCTGGCTGCCACTTTCCTGGCTGGCCTTTTTCGAGAAGTATATGCTCTAGTGATTTCACTGAAAAGAACGTGGATGGTTCGTGCTGGTAAGGTTCAGACGCAAAACTGCCGCTTTGGCGTGACTCATCTAATGTGGCAATGGTTGAAGATGCCTCAGTCAGGACAGAGGCGGTAGGGGATGGGGGTCTGGAAGGGCGCAGAAGGGGGGAGTGGGGGAAGAGAACCGGGTTGGGCGCAAGGCCAGGACTGACGTACCTCCTGAGGAAGACGGCCCCGGCAAGGGCTCTGCTCCAGCACGAGGTTGTGAGGTGCTCGTAGACGCAGGATCTGAAAGTGAGGTGCAGCAATAATTAGTACGTAAACACACACATTAAGGATTAAAAGCAAGGATAAATAAGGCCCCGCCACCATTGCAAATTAGAAAAAACCCGTTACCAAACATACAAGAACAGGAGAATATTCATACGTAAGCATGTCTGTTAATAATTAATCAAACACCCGTTATTAGTTTAAATTTGTAAAAATAAATTTTGATGGCGAATAAAGAGCAAAATAACTATTTAAATGTCGTTAAAGATAAGCTAGCTATAATTCTATTTTCATTGCATTTAGTTGAAAGTTATAACAGAATTAATGTTAGCACCCTGTTCTCCTTGGCATACGTAGTATGTAGTTGTTAAAAAGTCCTTACCTGACTCAGATTCGATCAGTTGAATATCTTCTTGTTCCTTATCTTTGTCATCCTTCTTTTTCTTCATGTCCGCGAAAAATGACATCAAATCCTTTCCTGAGCGCTTCATGGTGGCAAAATGGTGTCCGAAAATGGACCACAACGGATAAGACCACCAAAATCGTAAGGGATGCAAAA
>JASAND010014482.1:0-11886 GCA_030248195.1 Trissonchulus latispiculum
TTCCCTATTCTAGGTAGTGCGCTGACGCGCACTACCTGATGCTGCTTTTTCGATGTACAGTACATAAAACATGCTCAAAAGCTTCTGTCGATAGTTTTGGTATGCGAAACTAGGGCTTGAAAATTGACAAATTTGTGACAAAATATGCCTAAACTAGCCCAGATTGTGGTTTATAATCATAGGTGTACCTGGGGGGGGGAACCCCTCCCCCCAAATGGAAAAGTGCCGACCCCACCCTCGAAATTGCGGAGGCAGACCCCACCCCCAAATGGCCAAATCCTAGACCCCACCCTCGAAATTGCGGAGGCAGACCCCACCCCCAAATGGCCAAATCCTAGACCCCACCCACCCAAATTTGCCAGACCCCACCCTCAAAATTTTGAAAATTTTGCCTCAAAATTAGTAAAACTTCGAAATTTTTTGGAAAAATTCGAAATTTTTGCAAAAAATCCAAGTTTTTTCGAATAAATGAGCAAAAATGAAGAAATATTGTTGATTTTTAGTTGGAAATAACGCTTTTTGGCACTTATTTAGATGGGGGGGGGGGCGATTTTTTCGCCTTGGTCCCCCCTTATGGTTCGAAAAAATTTTTTGTCTCCGATTTGGCTGAGATGTTGCCCCTAGGGTAAATCGAGGTCGCTGATTTCAAAAATCGAATCGAGAGATCGATCCGATCGATCGATCGATCAGTAGAATCGATCGATCAAAATCGATCAAAAAATTTTTGGATCAAGTCACCCAGAGGGGGGAAAAATCAGAAACGCATTTTTATGCGATAAATTTGATATTTTTGTGCTCAGGACGATGAGACGAGTCGATTGGTACCAAAATTTTCAACTTTTAAAAATTTTGTTCGGCGACCATTTTTTTGGACTACGGTAAAGGGCCCTAAGCCTAAGCCTTAGCCTAGCGCCTGACACTAAGCCTAAGCCTCAGCCTAAGCCTAAGCCTCAGCCATATGTTAAACATAGGCACTGATATACCCATAAGCGTAGATTTGATTTTTCAGTGTCTGGGATTTTCCCCCCCCCCGGAAGGCATAGGTGTAATTGGGGGGGGGGGGGGTTTTGGGGGGTAACCCCCCCCCCCCCATTTTTAAAAACCCCCCCCCAAAAATTTTGGGGGCCCCCCCCCCCCCCCCCCCCCCCCCGGGGGGGGGGGGGGGGGGGGGGGGGGGGTCGCGCCCAAGGCGCGAAAAATTGGCCAAAAATAGGGTATTTTTAGGGCAAATTCTGCAAAATTTTTCAAAAAAGTCAAATTTTTGGCTTAAAGTGTTTATTATTGCGAGAAATACACGTTTTTAACGGTTTTATGGACTTTCTGGCCCAATATTGACCTTATTTTAGACTTAGAAACATTTTGGCAATCAAGTTTTCGAGTTTAAAACTCCTGTCTAATGTCAAAATTACTTCATAGTTGAATGTTTTTTGGCATTCGCAATGGCTGAAAATGCGATTTTTGACATAAAAATAGAAAAAATTTTTTGGGGGAGGTTTGGGGGGGTCGTGGGGGGGGTTTGGGGGGGTCTAAAAAGGGGGCCCCCCCAAAATTCCGGGGGAGGGGGCCCCCCCAACCCAAATCCCCGTTACACCTATGCCCCCAGGGTGACTAGTGCCAAATTTTTTGTCACCAATTTTACCGAAAAGTCGCCCCTAGGGTAATTCGGGAGTGCTGATTCCGAATCTGAGGTCAAAATTTCATGAAAATCGATAGTTCGCCCGCAAAAGTCGATTTTCATCGATTTTTCAGAAATTTGACAATAATTCGATTTTGGCAACTCGGATTGACATTCGACTGAAGATTCGGAATCAGCGCCCCCGAAATTACCCTAGGGCGACATTTCGCGAAAAATGGTGACAAAAAATTTTTTGATCGATTTTGATCGATCGATTCTACTGATCGATCGATCGATCGGATCGATCTCTCGATTCGATTTTTGAAATCAGCGACCTCGATTTACCCTAGGGGCAACGTCTCAGCCAAATCGGAGACAAGAAATTTTTTCGAACCATAAGGGGGGACACCAAGGCGAAAAAATCGCCCCCCCATCTAAATAAGTGCCCGCTTTTTTAGCAAATTTGCGATCTTTTGCAATTTTTTCTAAATTTTTGACCAAAAAATTTTTACCCCCCCCACAAATTCGATTTTTCCGGACCCCACCCCACCTCAAAACGGCGGACCCCACGCCATCCTAATTTCGGCTACCCCCTCCCCCAACGTTTTCTCAAGGTACACCTATGTTTATAATTGCGTATATTACCTTTTAATTGCTATAAATAACCATCTTTAGCTCTTTATATGTGATTTATAGCCATTTTTTCGAATTTTTTTCAAAAATTTTTAGAAATTGCAAAAAAGTTTTTTAAAAATTTTGCATTTTTTACCTGGTTTGGAATCAATTTTGGGGGGGAGGGGGGTTTGAGCTCGGCTTGGGGGGGGAGTAGTTGAGGTCGGGTAGGGGGGAGGGGGGTCTGGCCTGGCCTCTCCTTGGGGGGGGGGGGTCTCACAGGGGGCAAACTGTAGCCTGGTTCACCTATGACCATATCGCATTGGGGCTCCACAGCCATAGGTGTGGCTGGGCAAATAATCTGGGGGGGGGGGGGTTCCGACGGAGGGGGGGGGTCCGCCAAATTTCCCAAAAAACCCCTAAATTTTCGATTTTTTTGACATTTTTGGCCACTTTTTGGCCAAAAATCGGGGGGGGGGCCTAGCTAAAGTCTGAAAAATCTGGGGGGGGGGGTCGCGAAAATTTTTCAATTTGGTGGGGGGGGGCCCCCACCCCCCCCCCCCCCTAACACACCTATGTCCACAGCTGACCATTTTTTTACCCCCAAAATTTCGCCACTTTTCGGGTAAAAAAAATGGTCAGAACCCAGCAAAAAATTTTTTCTGAAGCAGTATGGCATAGGTGTACCACCTGTTTGGGTTGGGGGGGGGAGTAGAAGGTCCAAATTTGGCTCGGGGGACCCCACCCAAATCCGAAATTTGGGGGAGGGGGACCCCCCCTAAACTGTACCCAAGTTTTTTTAGCTGAAAATGCTCCTTTTTCGATGTACAGTACATAAAACATACTCAAAAGCTTCTGTCGATAGTTTTCGTATGCGAAAATAAGGCTTGAAAATTGACAAATTTGTGCTAAAATATGCCTAAATTAGCCCAGATTGTGGTTTATAATTGCGTATATTACCTTTTAATTGCTATAAATAACCATCTTTAGCTCTTTATATGTGATTTATAGCCATTTTTTCGAATTTTTTTCAAAAATTTTCAGAAATTGCAAAAAAATTTTTCAAAAATTTTGCATTTTTTACCTGGTTTCGACCCAATTTTAGGGGGGGAGGGGGGTTTGAGCTCGGCTTGGGGGGGGGAGTAGTTGAGGTCGGGTAGGGGTGGAGGGGGGTCTGGACTCTCCGTGGGGGGGGGTCTCACAGGGGGCAAACTGTAGCCTGGTTCACCTATGCAGTATGGGGGTTTTAATGGGTTTAGAACGCTTAAAAAGCATCGATTAAGCCTAAAAACTTTTTAAATTAGTCAAAACCGACCATTTTTGAATATTTTTCAAAAATGGCTATTTTGCTTATAAAACCTGATTGGTTGATGCTGCACAATTTTTGAACTCTTCAAATCGATAAAAATTGTTACCAATTCATTATAACTTTGGTGTTTTTGGCCAAATATACTAAATTTGATGCGCTGTTTCACCTGGAAGCATCAAATCTACTCCAGCGCCAATATTTTTGGGTGATTTTTTATACCACAAGCCATTTTTTCTTTACCATTTTGTCGGGTAAAAAAATCACCTATTTTTTTAATTAATCTGAGAACCTGTGGTGCTAGGAAAGATTTTAATACCTGAATCGATAGAGGGCAGTGCCATGCACTTACACGCAAAACCGCTTCCAGATTGGCCATCATTTGCGAAAGTTAGAGGTTTAAGTCGAAAACCCTTTTTTCCCGGGTCTGACTATACCTATGTTTATACCTTGGGCTCCATAGGTGTAACGGGGATTTGGGGTGGGGGTCCCCCCTCCCCTGGAATTTTGGGGGGTCCCCCTTTTAGACCCCCCCAACCCGCCCCCCACGACCCCCCAAAGCTCCCCCAAAAAGATTTTTCTATTTTTATGCCAAAAATCGCATTATCAGCCATTGCTATTAGGTGTACCTTAAGAAAACGTTGGGCAAGGGGGTAGCCGAAATTAGGGTGGGTGGGGTCAGCCGTTTTGAGGTGGGGTGGGGTGCGAAAAAATCGAATTTGGGGGGGGTAAAAATTTTTCGGTCCAAAATTTAGAAAAAATTCGCAAATTTGCTAACAACGTTATTTCCGACTAAAAATCAACAATATTGCTCATTTATTCGAAAAAACTTGGATTTTTTGGCAAAAATTTCGAAATTTTCCAAAAAATTTCCAATTTTTACTAATTTGGAGGCAAAATCTTCAAAATTTTGAGGGTGGGGTCTGGCAAATATGGGAGGGTGGGGTCTGGGATTTGGCCATTTGGGGTGGGGTCTGCCTCCAAAATTCCGAGGGAGGGGTCGGCACTTTTCCATACTTCTAGATTTGCTTACTTTTAGATTTGCTTACTTTTTTACGGCTATTTCAACGGATTAACGACCAGCTGTATACAAGCTGTAAGCTGACTTTCTTACGACTTTACCTGCTTTATATTATATATATATATATATATATATATATATATATATATATATATATATATATATATATATATATATATATATATATATATATATATATATATATATATATATATATATATATATATATATATGACAGGCTTTTTCTAAAGATCGTACATAGCGCGATTGGTTTTACAAATCGACCCTCTTCGATTTTCTTCATTTTCACATATATGGTACCCCTATTTGAGCCTATCATCGTGGCGCAAGCCGTTTTTCCAAATTGCGTCCCTAGAGCGAGAAATCCAAGTTCAAAGTTTCGCATTTCCGTGATTTTTTGACAGTCGGCATCGCTCGTCTTCAATGCCGCAAAACTAGAGCTTGGAACAACGCTTTGGCCTCAAACGACCAGGCGACAATAGCAGGTCTTGGCAAAGTAATTGCTAGAAATTATAGCCCAAACCGAGCAGCGAGACATCCGGTTTGGGTAAATACTTGGTGTTTGACGGGGTGTTCAGTGTAGGTAGGTAACACACATTTTCGCACATTACTCCCAACCCGAGTTAGGGAAACCGCTAATGTTTCTACCATTTTAGTCCTCCCTGTGGGACTAACATTCGCTGAAAAAATAAGCCAAATTGGTTTGGGTTTGGAAGGCAAATTGGCACCAGAAGAGGCATCGGCCGCTTATTGGGAAATGCCAAATTTTGCAATTTACTTCCACAGCTTGATAGGAACAGAATAACCGTATACCCTTACATCAGATTATCACTCTATAAGCAAAGGAAAGCAACGTAAGCCAGAAACTACTGTATTCGGTTAAGTTGGTGATTCGTTTTGGGCATATATTGTTATTTGGCGGCGTAATCAAGATGAAATTTGATGAAACTTTCCGAAATAAGTTCTTTTAGCGCTCTAACACCCTCTGCGCAATCCCGATTCAAAAATTCGAGATTTCTGGTCAGAGTGGTTTTCCCCAATTTCTGAACGTTTGGCAACTGCGATACAGTTATGACTATATTCATTCGAAAGAGCTCATTGAGCTTCACATTTTTGCTTTTTAAAGCAAGTTTCTAGCTTTTTTCTACCGTGAGATGTAGCCGATTTTCTTGTATTAGCGTCGAAAACTTGTCATTTTCGCAGAAATCAAATAATCCAACATTTCTTGAACTACGGAAGCCATGCCGTAAAATCAAACTAAGGACGTCGATCTGAAGGTCTCACAGGGACAAATTATCCGACGCACGATCGTCTTCCAACTGCTATCCTGTAGGCTGCTATCATAAAAAATGTAGTTTTTGCAAAAACACGACCAATTTCTTCCAAAGATTGTGGAGCATTCACCATGCAAGCTGGAGGGCTGCTACTGAACAAATGTGCTCTGCAGAAGTATACCCAGGGACGACTTTTTAATTGCCCCGATTGCTGCTTTCTAGCTAAAGTAATCGCTTGACACATTTGGGAAAAGTAGGCAGAATACAGGTTACGCACACATTTCAGCTTATTTCTCTATAACGAACAGTGATTTCACTATAAATAAAAAATCTTCCCCAGATATTTGATGGAGGTATCGAATGATACAACCGATGTCTCGCGAAAAAATTTACTTGAGTCTGCAAAAATTCTAGAAAATTATACTTCTTCTAAAATGTGTTAAAAACATTTTAGAAAAGCAACACTAGTTTCATGGCATGCATTAGAAAGAAAAATGTCAAGCTACATTTTGATATAAAAATGGCTTCTTAACTCCAAGTAATGAATGAGTAATAATGGTGCAAACTTTGTGTGACCGAAGGGAATCACCACCTTAAGTTACTAGTAGTAGACTACGTTTTTAGTTTGAAGTCCACGTCGAAACCAGGTTGGCATAGCTTGTCATTTAGCAAGCGCTTGCGAGAAAAGCATGCATTTTTGGGACTTGTGTCTATTAGAAAAGTTGTTCAGCTTGTCAAAAGCTTTCGAATAAGCTAAAATTTGTACTGTTTCGAACAACTTTAATTTTAACGATTTTTTATGCGTCTTTCAAATAATTCATCAATTTTTGTTAACTAGATTAGTCGAATTCAATAGGAATTGCGTTCATTTTTTAACGACTTTCTTAGAATGTTGCCCGTCCGCTAGCTGAGATTCACATCACTCAACTGATAATGTAAGTTAGCCGCTGGCATACTTCCTTAGAATGTTGCTCGGCCGCCGAGCAACATTCTCAGACTAAATTTGTCCACTATTAGTACAAACTTGGTTCAACATGGATTCTAACTAGATTCAACATGGATTCTCATTAGCTAGCTGTTTATAGAATGAGCGGTAAATTTAAAAAGGGAGCAATTGGGAACATGGGAAATGAATGTTTATTCAACTAAATAAGTAATTTAAAACATGTAACATTTATAAACTTCAAGGTGAATGCAATTCTGAATTCCGAAATCTTTAAAAACTTTCTCGCAAAACCACATTATTTCACCTCATATTCCCTTAGATCTTGCTAACGTATATATAGCTACTGTAGACCTGCAGCATCAATCGGATGGGCTTCATAGGGACGTGACATTAATGAAAATTGTGCCGTTTAAAAAACTGTGCTCTATATTCCATCTATTTTTTAACTGTTTATACGGTCCCTGTTTGCTTCTGTGAACATTCAAGTTTTGATTTCCTTTAAAACTACGATTACGGCAAAAAGTAGCGTAGATTCTTTGCAAAAGCTACATAGATTCCAACTACATTCACAGCACAAGGCGGCATTTTCTTTGATGTCCAGACTTTAAACGACTATACTGAACGAAGCATACGTTTTCAGAACTTGGTGCAAGGATAAAAATGTTCAGCATGTTCTAATCTACACAAAAAAATTTAAAAAATTTAAAAACTTCGAATTTTAAAATTTTTGAAGTCAGGACACTTCTCACACCCTGCCCTCAAAATTTCATGTAAATTGGACCAGTCGTTAATTTTTCCGGTTGTAGGGGGGGGGGGTCTGTGGAAAAGATCCAAACCAACTTTTGGGATGTTCAATCTCATTTATTACCGAATCTAGGTTTGATGCTATGCACTGCAAAATTATTTTGGTCTTCTAACGTTGGCCAAAACCTCCATTAATTTACTATTTCTCATCAGATCTTGCTAACGTATATATAGCTACTGTAGACCTGCAGCATCAATCGCATGGGTTTCATAGAGACCTCAGAAATTAAAATTAGCCCGTTTAAAAAACTGTGTTCTATATTCCATCTATTTTAATTGTTTATACGGTCCCTGTTTGCTTCTGTGAACATTCAAGTTTTGATTTCCTTTAAAACTACGATTACGGCAAAAAGTAGCGTAGACTCTTTGCAAAAGCTACATAGATTCTAGCTACATTCACAGCACAAGGCGGCATTTTCCTTTGATGTCCAGACTTTAAACGACTATACTGAACGAAGCATACGTTTTCAGAACTTGGTGCAAGGATAAAAATGTTCAGCATGTTCTAATCTACACAAAAAATTTAAAAAATTTAAAAACTTCGAATTTTAAAATTTTTGAAGTCAGGACACTTCTCACACCCTGCCCTCAAAATTTCATGTAAATTGGACCAGTCGTTAATTTTTCCGGTTGAAGGGGGGGGGTCTGTGGAAAAGATCCAAACCAACTTTTGGGATGTTCAATCTCATTTATTACCGAATCTAGGTTTGATGCTATGCACTGCAAAATTATTTTGGTCTTCTAACGTTGGCCAAAACCTCCATTAATTTACTCTATTTCTCATCAGATCTTGCTATTAGCAAGATCTGATTCTTGCTATTAGCAAGATCTGATGAGAAATAGAGTAAATTAATGGAGGTTTTAATGGGACGTTAAACGTATATATAGCTACAGTAGACCTGCAGCATCAATCGGATGGGTTTCATAGGGACCTGACAATGAAAATTATGCCGTTTAAAAAACTGTGCTCTATATTCCATCTATTTTAATTGTTTATACGGCCCCTGTTCGCTTCTGTGAACATTCAAGTTTTGATTTCCTTTAAAAACTACTACTTTTGTATGGGTATGTTTTCGAGCACGCTGAGTTAAAATTTTCAATTTCCCAAGATTAGATTTTTTCGATTCGCAAGGGCAGGCAAAACCGAAAAATTTATTGTCACCGATTTTGCTGAAGTCTGCATACAGGGGTCTTCAGGGGCGCTGAGCACGAATCTAAAATCTGTTTTTCGATCCAACTTTTCGTTAGCTCAACATAAGCTTAGACCTTAAGCTTACAACTTATATCAAGCTAACGAAAAGCTGAGTTGCAAAACGCTCTTTAGATGGTCCCCCTTGCATCGAAAAAATCGAATCCCTAGAAAGCGAAAATTTTGCGATATTTGAACTCAGCGTGGTCGAAAACATACCCATACGTACCAAATTTCAGCTCAATTGGTCAAGTTTTAAGAATTTTGAGTGGGGGTGGTGGGGTATATATATAATCCGAAAAAGACCCCAAAAATTAATTGCAATTTTGAAATTGGGATATTTTGATTACTATTAATAGAATTTTAGTAGTATAGCATTCTTACATATATCAGCGGTCCTGTCTCCAGCATTGCATACCGTGACTAACTTTCCAAACTATTCGAGGGTTCTGGGTGGCTAGTCGCTAGTGCATCCAAAGTAGGGATGCACCGGGGCCAGGCCCCGGTACTGACCGGGGCCAAAAATTAGCAAAATTTTGTAAATTTTTGACATTTTTAGACCAAAATTTTGAATTTTCGAAAGTCAAAAAGTGTTACAAATCGTTTGTTTTCCCGACGATATGAATGAAAACAACGATAGTAACGTTTATATATCAAAAATTATTGCAAAATTTAAATTTTCCAGGAAATTTTTGAAAATTCTCGATCTGGACCCCCAATTTCCAGGCCCCGGCCCCGGTACCGGTACCGGAGCCAAGATGGCCCCTGCCCCGGCCCCGGTAGTGGCGGCCCCGGTGCATCTCTAATCCAAACGTAAAGAAATTTTTTGTTTTTTCAATAAAGCTGTTCTTTAAACCTTTAATTTTTTTCATTTTGAAGAGCCATGAAAATGTTTAGAAATTTAGACATTTTTGGGGAGAATTAGAATTTTTCTTCAAAAATGGAGATTTTTGATTCGTTTACTGCACAAAACTGAAGAATAACCACTAATCTATTTCTGCAATAAATGTTTCCGGAAAAATCCATCCGTCACTGTTCGTACTAGCTTGATATTATTCACTTTCACAATCTCAACTGACACTTAAGCAGAGCTGAATAGTTAATACAACATTATTTAAGCCAATTCGTGCAATTTTTCAAAAAAATTCTGTCAAATGTCAAGGTCAAATTTAGGAATTTTTGCCGGAGGACAAGTTAGGCTTCAATAACTAGTAGTTCACGTTTGTTTGAAATTTCTAAAAGTATGTAAAAAATATAATTATTTTGGCGGAAGTAGGCAAGTTGCCTCAAAATGTGAGTAAGATGTTTCAATTTCTGAGAAAATTTTAAAAATGGTATATATTTGGTCCAATTAATAAAAATTAAAAGCGATAGCTATCTCGCAAGGAGGCTATTTTTCCTAGGAAACTGTGCCCGCTAAACAAGAGTTCAAGGGAAAGCTAGGTAGTGTGCTTAGCGCGCAGTACGTAATATACTATGCATATGCATTAAATGTGTGTATTATCCTGGTGGCCTTTTTAGCGGCGACGACCTCAGGCTCTCTATCCGACGCAGCGACACTGTCGAAGCCACACTCTATGGATGCTCGCTGCTAAGATAACC
Organism: Trissonchulus latispiculum; assembly: GCA_030248195.1. NCBI lineage: Eukaryota > Metazoa > Nematoda > Enoplea > Enoplida > Ironidae > Trissonchulus > Trissonchulus latispiculum. The sequence continues at coordinate 10,391 of JASAND010014482.1, forward strand.
TCAACTACCCTCCTGACATTGAAGTCTATACGGACGGTTCAACCAAACATGGATGCGAAAACAGTGGTGCTGCAGTGCACACCATACATCTGGTTCGAAAGCACGAATATTAGTACTGGCAATCAAACCTCAGTTCCCAAACACGTGGCTGTGGCGTCCTCCCCCCTCCTTCCATCAGGGAACAGTTGTTCCTAAGTAGGGATGTGAGGAGTGTCCTCTCTCAGCTACGGGATAGCGGGTTCTGCGCTGTCCTCTCCTCAACCGGTACCACCTGCACCGAATTGGTACCTCCGGAACTCCTTTCTGCCAATATTGCCCAGGAAAGACGACCTGAACCACGTCCTAATTCACTGCCCACAGGAGGATGTGGCCCGCCTCAGACAACTCGGTTCCAATCCTTCGCACCAGGTCCTGTGGAGTTGTCGGGGGATGTAATAGTTTTTATCGGGGAATACAGTCGCCTAATAGGTGTCCAGATCAATTGACATTTACCAACGATCGGAAGTAGAGTTGTGCCCGGGCCTTAAATCGGGCCTCGGGCTCCGGGCCGGGCCTGCACCGGGCCGGCCCGGGCCCGGTTGTTGGAGCGGTAGGCCCGGGCCCGGTCGGCCGCGCAGCCCCGGCCCGAGCCGGGCCTACCGGGCCTGCCGGGCCTCGGAGGCCCGGCCAGGCCCGGTGAGGCCCGGTCAAATTTTTACTATCCATTTTCTATTTTTTTCCACAACTTCTTCACTAGAAGGTCCAATTTAAGCTTACGCGAGTTGTCTAAGTTGTAATAAATAGCATTAACTATTGTTTGGCACTGTTTTTTGTATGCCGGGCCTTCACCGGGCCGACCGGGCCTACACCGGGCCGCCGGGCCCACCGGGCCTACCGGGCCCCACCTGGCCTACCGGGCTCGGCCCGGCCCGAGGCCCGGCCCGGGAAATTTGTTAACGGCACAACTCTAATCGGAAGCACAACAACTGCGCGTTGATCAAATTACAGCCCTTCCAAGTAATGTAGCAGGACGAATAACAAACTATGTGATGTGGATTACTGTTTGAAATGGTCTCAAATTACGGCTCCTTCCAAGATTGAACCTACCGACTCCTTCTAAATAACTGCAAACTATCCGTGGCACGATGCCGTGTTAGCTACGACAGACTAAACATCACAATCCTATTCCTGTCCTGACTCTAACTTTAGACAATGTCCGTTCCCATAAACACGTGGAATGATGGAAAAATGCGATTGCCTATTCCACTCTTACAAAATTAGGCGTAGTACTGAAGGCGCAAAAATGTACGTGGTAATCGAAACAAGAGAATACATGTGCTTGATGAAGTCCCGTTCATCCCATCTAGACCTAAACCTCACTCCCCCCCAGAATCTGGATTGTCCGTTTTTTGGGTAAAAAACGGAAAAATTCGCTTTACCGGTTGCCGGACGCCGCCAGTTCACCCCTCCCCCCAACTTCCCGTCCTGCACGTGACTGGTCAAGACTCAAGACCCGA
>JASAND010014483.1:0-10425 GCA_030248195.1 Trissonchulus latispiculum
TTAAAGGGTATATATATAATCCATGGTTAAATCCGGACACCACTTTTGAAGGGGTCACATTGGAGGCTTAGTGGTCAATTGGAGCCTTAGTGGGCTTCATTTTTTAGGCTTAGAAAAGATCGTGCTTTAACACGTCTAAGCCTAAGCCACCTCTTAAACAAAGTGGAATTATTATTAATTTTTTAATTATTTTCGGATTTAACCGGATAATAGCCATGTCCTGATATAAACCGATTCCAGAGACGAGTGTCCTGACATACACCGATTTTTAATTTTGATTTGTCCTGATTTAGATTTCAGTGTCCTGATATAGCAGAGCGTGTCCTGACATACCTGGATTTTAGGACACTTTTGTCCTGATATGACCATCGATTTAGAAATATATATATATATATATATATATTATATATATGTATATATATACGGATTGACTATTAACCATCGTCGAAGCTTAACATAAATCACAAAGAAAATATAAGGCGGGGCTTTGGGGGCGGCAGCCCCCAAAATCTGAAAATTTGTTGAAAATCGCTGTTAAAACGTAATAAAAACTTTGCATTCTTTCTAAATTTGAGTGCTACTTCCACATTTTGGCGTGGTCATTCTTTCGTCATTTTTATTTTGGCGTCGTCAAAACTATTGTTCATTTCTGCAAACGACGCTATTTTTGACCAAAAAAACCTAGGGCCATAAGTAAATGCGTAATAACCCAACCATGGGATAATGTTCCTCCGTCAATCATAACTGTAAACGATGACACAATTTCGTTCCCTGGAGGATATTACTACAGTGACGACGACTTCATTAATGACTTGAACGCCGTTTTGACCGGAAAGGGCGTCAGCCTGAGACTCAACGAAGCGGCAGTTGAGGTCACATCAACTGCAAATGTTTCATTTTCCTCGCCACTTGGTGAAATTTTGGGATTCAACAGGCCAATAAATTTGGACTACGCATCACAGGTCCTGTACATAGCATCGGACTTTGTTGCCCCGCAGATTTTGAACCTTCGACCTTTAAGCAGCCACCTGACATTCCTGAACACCAGAGTTTCCCATGCTCAGCAGTTCCAGTTCCAATTTCTTGACTTGTCCCTAAACCCAGTTCACTTTAAAACTGGAGCTATTGTACTGCAGTTGTTTCTCAGGAAAAGTAATAAATAGACCAATTGTTGTGATGTATTAATATGTGACTATGGCCCGTAAACGCAGTGCATTTTCCAACGTCTTTGTCAAGACCAGTAAGACGTCGTCGATGTCGAGTACTGAAAGTTAATAAAAGGTCAGCCAAACGTAAACGTAAAACTAGAAAGTCAACCAAGCGCCGAAGGAGCAGACGATGAGTAAACGCGCAAGATTAGAAACTTCTCGGGCATGCAGTGTAGAAACTTTAGACTTCAACACATTACCAGATATACAACAAGCAATTGAAAGTACTCAAATTTTAGAAATTCCTTGCTATGCAAGCTTGCCAAGAGATGACTTGACAAGCTTAGATTTTAGAGGTGACAAATCAGATGCGTACATTGATCTCGATCAGACTTTTATTTATACCAAACTTCAACTTTTGAACAGTGACTCATCAGAACTGAAAGATGGGGATTGTGTTGTACCAATAAATTTATTTCAGTACGCACTTTTTTCAAATTGTGAAATTTACATCAGCGATCAACGCATAACCAGTGAGCAGGTAAAGAAATTGAAATTTTAATTCCACTGATGAGTGACGTGAAAAGTTTAGGTAGGCTGATTCCTAGCCAGACTGAAATTACCGTGAGATTATTACGAAATCCCGCCAACTTTGCTTTACTGGACCAAATAAACCACAACTACAAGTTTAAGATTTGCGATGCCAAACTATACATCCCTAGAATCAAACTAACGCCATCGGCACTAACTGTATATGAAAAGTTGTTTTCTAAAGGATATCATTATCCTACAACTGGATTTTTGGGCAAAGTGCGAACTTTGGCGCAGAATGATCAAAACGTTGAGTGAACACCTTTTACAGATCCACTGCCGCAGCGTATCTATGTATTTTTTACCCACTCTTCAGCATACAACTCCCAAATTTACTCAAATCCCTTCGATTTCAAACTATATCACTTGTCAGCAATAACCGTTTTCGTTAACGACCAAATGGATTGCACAAGATAGACCAATCAGCTTTTTGTGACTATAACAACCCAATTCAACAAGGGAATTGCGTCTAAAAATAGACTTTAAGAAACCAATATTTGAATCCGTAGCTCTTATGATAATCGGTGAGTTTCCTTCTTGATGGTGAGGTGAGTTTCCTTACATTGATAGTAAGAAAAATCCAAACTGAACTAACTAGTTAATGTATAAACCTGCGAAGACTAGTGACAAAAGCAAAATGTTGCTACAGCAGCCATATACCATGATTGTTTCATGAGTTGCGGGGAGTGGAAAAACAGTTTTTGTGAGCAACCTTCGTAAGCATCAAAAGGAAACGCACAGTAAGCCATTCAGCAAAATTATTTACTTGTACTCGATGTTTCAGGATATTTAATTTGGAACTTATCCAGGGAATCCCAACCGATCTTGTAGAAATTTGTACGAATTCACATAGGACTTACTCGTTTTAGATGATTTGATGTTTGAAATAGAAAATGACAAAAAGCTTTCAGCCCTTTTCACAAAATGTCGGCACGCTAACTGTTCTATAGTTTTAATTTTACAAAACTTTTATCACGAGTCCAAGTATTTGAGAACGATTACTCGAAATGCACATTATGACGTGTTATTCCCTAATCCTCGTGACGCACAAATTATAAGTCGACTAGGTCAGCAAAGATTTCCACAGTGTCCAAAGTTTCTTCCAGACGCATTTGCTCAAGCATCAGCAAAACCGTTTGGTTATCTATTTCTAGATTTGAAACCATCAACTGATGCTAGATTCAGAGTAAAGGAGGGAGTACTACCTGGGGAACAAGAATATATTTATTTTCCCAAAAGCAATTAGTAGAATTAAGTATTTCATTTAGTCAAAAAGTTTTAGAAACATTAGCCAGTAAAAGAATAAGCGATGCTAGAAAAACTTCACTCCTTAAACGCAATCCACAGATTCTAAAGACTGATACTTGAACAGTCACTAAAGCTTTTAGAAACGTTTGCGTAAAATGGCGCAGCGCATGGTAGTCATCCCCGAAGATGTTTACCAAAAATTATTGCACTCAAACCTGCCTCCAGAACAGTCGTCCAATGTTCAATATAGTGTTGTTAACGAAGCAGAAACGATAGACGATTTTCAAGAACTAGCTGATCTCTTACCTAAAAATTATCGCAATCGAGCAAGAATTCTTTTGCATTACTTAGACGATGGAAAAGCTAAAGTTGATCAAAACCAAAGAATTCTTTACCCACCTAACAACGAAAAAGGTTCCCATTTGTTGGACTTGGTAAAATATTTTGTCAGTCCTAATCATATAAAACAGTTGCGCCCACTTGACGCACCAAAGTTTTCCCGTCGTTTAAAAGAGTTGGGAGTCCCAAAAGCAGCAATTGCACGAACTGAAATTAATAAAAAGGAAAACAGGCAAAGACAGCCCTATTACCAATGGCGCCAAAGAAACCAATAAGTGTAAATGTGCTGTCAGATTACACACAAAATTGTAGCAGAGCAATCATTACTACTTATTCACTATCAAATGAACAACCATTTGAGGAAAGCGAGTTGAGGGAATTTATTGAAGGTCTTTTACTACCAGTGTTCCCTGGAGATTATATTGGCGTAATAATAGAAGATGCGACTACGCTGTATTTCAAACGGAATTAGTAACACCCAGTATACAGTTTACGATCACAGGCACCACACAAATTGCCGCACCAAAATTACAAGTTTGACTAGTCCAAGAGTCTCTCAAGGAACCCTTTGCTATAGTTACGCAAACGGAATTGATATTAAATACACTTTGAGGAAACTTAGAGAAATTCAAAAGTTTTTACGAGGTTGTCTTGGCTACGATAACAGGAGATGTCCATTAAAGCTAAGTAGCATCTGGTTGCGCTGCAGTAGAGTGCTGCAGAAGTACAGCACGGCCTATAACTAGCTACAGATAAGTTGTAATCGTCCGAAATATTGCATATGAGTGCGGAAGAGCATTAGAAATCGTGCCGTATAAGTTTCCTTCACTGACAGTAGTGTTTGCATCTGGTTGCGCTGCAGTAGAGTGCTGCTGAAGTACAGCACGGGCTATAAAACTAGCTACAGATTTTTTGCACTCGTCCGAAACTTTGCATATGACTGCGGAAGACATTAGAGATTGTGCCGTATAAGTTTCCTTCACTGACAGTAATGTTTGCATCTGGTTGCGCTGCAGTAGAGTGCTTCGGAAGTACAGCACGGCCTATTAGAACTTTTCAAGCTTCTTTGTTCTGTGCCTTCGGTTGACGATTAATAATTGGCGGAATTTGTAAAGTTTCTTTTCTGAAACTTTGACATTTTCACTATAGGTTTACTGGGAACCTTAAAAATGAAATAGGACAAGAATAAAAATGCTCCAATGGAGCATGAAAAATGCAATATGGGTGACTTTAGGTTGTAAATGGACAGAGGACTAGGTTTTAAAACGTTAATATAGGAGGGGCAGGTTGTAAATGCCAGGAGGACTAGGTTAAAAGCGCACTAATATGGACCAGCTTCATTGAACAACCCATATTCGCGGTCACTCATGCTCCACTCCACATGATGACATAGGTACGAGTAAGATCTATATAAATTCTTCAACTTTCAAAGCAAGCGGGACGATTTTGAAATATTAAAGCTTATTCCAAATAAACAATGCAGCTCTGGTAGAAAGGTGTTCAAGGTGTTTCTTCTGCACTGTCAGCGCAGAATCTTGTATTAAGTTGATGCGAAAGGCAGTTGACATTACGTACATGTATTACTAAGTTGTTTAAGATATAAGGAGCACGACTATATACATATACTTGCAAGGTCATGCTGACAAATCGTACAATTTTCTGAAGAACTGCCGATAGCAACAGCAAGCAGCAGCGGGTAGAAACTCTGGGCAGTTTTCGCGAATATGGGTTGTTCAGCGAAGCTAGTCCATATTAGTGCGCTTTTAACCTAGTCCTCCTGGCATTTACAACCTGCCCCTCCCATATTAACGTTTTAAAACCTAGTCCTCTGTCCATTTACAACCTAATGTCACCCATATTGCATTTTTCATGCTCCACCGGAGCATTTTTATTCTTGTATATATATATATATATATAAGCCAGAAAAATTTGTCACAAAGTAAGCCAAATTTTCGTTTCATGCGTCAACGCTTTACCAGTACTGGACAGAATTGAGAATGCAAGAAAGAAGCTGTCACGTATAAGATCAGCGAAGATGAAATTTAACTGAATGGCGGCCTAAAAAGACCGCCACTGCTCAAGATAGTATACATCATATGTGGAGTGAAGCATGAGTGATCGCGAATATGGGTTGTTCAGCGAAGCTGGTCCATATTAGTGCGCTTTTAACCTAGTCCTCTGTGTCATTTACAACCTAAAGTCACCCATATTGCATTTTTCATGCTCCATTGGAGCCATTTTATTCTTGTTTATAATATATATATATATATATATATATATATATATATATATATATATATATATATATATATATATATATATATATATATATATATATATATATATATATATATATATATATATATATATATATATATATATATATATATATATATATTATAAACAAGAATAAAATCTCTTCCAATGAAACATGTGACTTTAGGTTGTAAATGACACAGAGCTTGGAATTAAAGCACACTGAGCCAGCTTCATGAACAACCCATATTCACTCATGCTCACTCCATATGATGTATATATGCGGAACGTGGCAGTGTTTTAGGCCTCCATTCAGACAAATTTCATCTTCATGATGCGTGACAGCTTCTTTTCTTGCATTCTCAATTCTGTCCAGTAACCAAAGCGTGTGCTGAAATTTGGCTCTTACTTTTGTGACAAATTTTTCTGGCTTATATATACATATATATATACAAGAATAAAAATATCGGTGGAGCATGAAAAATGCAATATGGGGTGACATTAGGTTGTAAATGAGAAGGGACTAGGTTTTAAAACGTTAATATGGGGTTGTAAATGCCAGGAGGACTAGGTTAAAGCGCACCAATATGGATTTGAAACTCGCTGAACAACCCATATTCGAAAACTGCCAAAATTTTCCGCTGCTGTCGGCGGCTTCGGAAAATTGTACGATTTGTCGGCATGACCTTTTGCGAAAAATTCCTGTAGTATAGTCGTGCTCCATATCTTTAAACAACTTGGTATGTACACTGTGTCAACTTGCTGCTCGCATCAACTTTAATACAAGATTGCCAAGCGGCCAGTACGGAAAAGCACCTTGAACACCTTTCTGAAACTGCATTGACATTTGGAATAAGCTTTAATATTTCAAAATCATTTTTGCAGATTAATTATAGATTCTTACTCTGCCTATATTCATCATGTGGAAGGAAGAGTGACCACCAATATGGGTTGTTCAGTGAGCTGGTCCTATTGGGCAAGCTTTAGCCTGAGTCTCCTGGCATTTACAACCTGCCTCTATATTAACGTTTTAAAACCTAGTCCTCTGTCCATTTACAACTAAAAATCACCACTTCAATACATTTTTCAGCTCTTGAACATTTTGTGCAATCTATTTCATTTTTAAGGTTTGATAAACCTACAATTGAAAATTGTCAAATTCAGAAAGAAACTGGAATTCCGCCAATTGTCAACCGAAGACTGGGAAGAAGCAATAGGCCGTGCTATACTTCCGAAGCAGCGCAATGAGATGCAAATTCGGTGAAGGAAACCCGCTGCGAGCACAATCTCTAATGTCTTCCGCAGTCGCAGTTTCGGACCGGAGCAAAAAATCTGTGGGCACGCGGAGCCCGTGTAACACTTCAGCAGCACTCTGCGATACTGTCAGTGAAGGAAACATACGGCACGATTTCTGAGCATACGCTACTGTATTTCAGTTGTTGTGGATATAGGCCGTGCTCTTTCTGCAACTACACCCCGGCTTGTGGATCTTCCTGTTATCGTAGCCAAGATTTTAACCTCTGAATTTATAAGTTTCAAAAATGTATTTATGATTCCTTGTGTGACTCTTTGGACTAGTCAAACTTGGTACCTGATGCCTTGTATTGATCGTAAACTGTATTGCTGGGTGTTGCCAATTCCGTTTGAAATACAACTTTTGTAGTCTCACATCTTCAATATCTCAGAACACTGAAAAATTCAAAAGACGCTCAACCAAGCTCACACTCAACTCTCTCAAATGGTTGTTCGCTGATGTGAATAAGTAGTAATGACCAACTTCTGCTACAATTTTGTGTGTAATCTGGCAACTGACACACTTACATTGGTTTCTTTGGCATCTCATATTTATCTTTACCTGTTCTCCTTTTATTAATTTCAGTTCGTGCAGTACTGGGATTCCAGAGCTCTCAAGACGGGAAAAACACGGTACTGTTTTCTGACAAAAACACCAAGTCCAACAAATGAGAACGTGGGTAAGAATTCTTTGGTTTTTGATCAACTTTTAACTTTTCCATCGTCTAAGTAATGCAAAATTCTTGCTCGATTGCGATGTATTTTTTAGGTGGGATCAGCTGGACGTCGTTTCTGCTTCGTTAACTGTACCCATATTGAACTACTGAATTTGAGTGCAATAGTACGGTAAATTTTCTTCGGGATGACCATGCACTTGCCGACAAACGTTTCTAAAAACTTTTGTTCTAATCGGTCTTTGTAGTTCTAGCATCGCTTGTTGCACTTTAACTGTACGGTAGAAGAAATGCCAATTCTACTAGTACTTTTTGGAAAACCAAATATATTCTTGTTCCCCGGAACTTCAGCATCAGTTGATGGTTTCAAATCTAGAAATTTTTTGTAACCAACTTGAACATTAAAATTTCTGGAAAACACTGAAATCTTTGCTGACAATCGACTTATATTTGTGCGTCACGAAATTAGGGAATAACGTCATAATGTGCATTTCAGTAATCGTTCTCAAATACTTGGACTCGTGATGCAACAAAAAATTAAAACTATAGAACAGCGTGCCGACTGAAAATTTGTCGACACCGATATTTCAAACTTTGAAAATCAAATCGTAAAACAGTAAATTGTCCCATGAATTCGTACAAAATTTCTACAAGATCGATTTGGGATTCCCTGAACCAAGTTCCAGAATATCCTGAAACATCGAGTACAAACAAAATGGCACAACGTGGCTTACTGTGCGTTTCCTTTGATAGCAAAAAATGTTTTCCACTCCCGCAACTCCTTGAAGACAATCATGTAACTGCTGTAGCAACATTTTGCTTTTTGTCACCGGATCTTCGCAGGTTTATACATTGGCTGTTTGGATTTTCTTACTATCAATGTGGGAAACTCACCTCGCCGGCAAGAAGCTCACCGATATCGCTACTTGTTTAGTTCAAATATTGGTTTCTTAAAGTCTATTTTTAGACGCAATTGGGTTATAGTCACAAAAAACTTGTTGGAAATTATCTTGTGCAATCCGACTGATTTTCAAAGTTGTGACCAAGTGATATGGACATCGAAGGGATGGGAAATTTGGGAGTTGTTGGGTAAAATACATAGATACGGCTGCGGCAAATGTTCACTTCCAACGTTTCAAAAATTCGCACTTTTGCAAAATCCGATTGTAGGATATTGATATCGCTTAGGAAAACAACTTTTCATACTTACGGTAGTGCCGACCAAATTCCAGACGATTCTAGGGATATGGACGTCACCAAATGATGTAGAAATGGTTTGTAGATTTCTGGCAATCTCACGGTAGTCTGGCCCCAGAATCAGCCTACACAACTTTTCACGTCACTCATCAATTGGAATTCAATTTTTAACACGCAACTTTCACTGGTTGTCGTTGATCACTGATGCTAGAATTTCCGCAATTTGAAAAGTGCGTACTGAAATAAATTTATTGGTACAACACAATCCCCATCTTTGAGTCACTATTCAAAAAGTTGAAGTTGTATAAATAAAAATCTGATCGAGATCAACCACTTTTGTGTTGTCACCTCTAAGATCCGTCGAAATTGTGCAAGCGCACATAACTTCAATTGCTTGTTGTATATCTGGTAATGTGTTGAGTCTAAAGTTTCACACACTACATGCGAGATTTCTAATCTTGCGCGTTTTCATCGTCTGCTCCTTTCGGCACTCTGGGTGGCTGATACTGTGCTCACATTACTCGATCGACTCGCCCACTGATGTGACAAAGACGTGGAAAATGCACTGCGTTTACGGGCCATATAGTCACATGTAATACATCTGGCTAATTGGTCTATTTATTACTTTTCTGAAGTACTGTCGGCTACTGGCAACTCCGGTTTGACAGTCAAGAGAGTGAACCAGACTGCTGAGCATCTGGTGTTCAGAAATTGTCGAATTGTGAACTTGCTTAGATCCTCGAAGGTTCAAATCTGCGGGGCAACAAGAGTCCTGTACAGGACTTGTGATGCGTATTTTTATTGGCCTGTTGAAATCCCAAAATTTCACCAAGTGAAACATTTGCAGTGAATGTGACCTCAACCACCGCCGTGAGTCTCGGAGCTGACGCCCTTTCCACGTCAAAGGCGGCGTTCAAGTGTTAATGAGAATAGATGGAGCAAATTTTTCCGGGGAACGAAATTGTGTCGCTGGTTATGATTGACGAATATGGTGGAGACCCAAACCGCATTTTTTAAATTAGATCGTTTGCAGAAATGAGCTGAGACGACGACAAAATAAAAATGACGAAGAAATTGACAAAATGTGAGCCAACGCAGAAAATTGCAAGTTTTTATTGCATTTTTAACAGCGATTTTCAACAAATTTTTTTTTTTTGTTTTTTTACTTTTTTGCCGCCCCATATTTTCTTTGTGATTTATGTTAAGCTTCGACGATGGTGCTTTCGGTAAAAATATATATATACATATATATAATATATATATATATATATATATTTCTAAATCGATGGTCATATCAGGACAAAAGTGTCTAAAATTTTTTTTTTTTTTTTTTTTTGCCGGAGGTATATCGGGACACGCTCATATCCTTTAAATCAGGACAAATCAAATTAAAAAATCGATATGTTCGGGACGCGCGTCTCTGGAAGTCGACCATATATCGGGACGTTAATATCCGGTTAAATCGAAATAATTAAAAAATTAATAATAATTCCACTTTGTTTGGAAATTGGCTTAGGCTTAGGCTTTGTTAAAAGCATGACGATCCTCTAGAACCTTTAAAAATGGCCCACTAGAACCAATTGACTAAGCTTGTGACATCTCAAAGAAATTGGTGTCGGGACATGGATTATATATATACCCTTTAATTGCATTTTTTGATACCGAAGCGCTAGCCATGT
>JASAND010014484.1:0-75747 GCA_030248195.1 Trissonchulus latispiculum
ATTCTAACCAAGAAATTGGTGGAAAAGTTAAACATTGCTTATAAATCTTAATTGCTGCGTATCGATGAAGTATTTCCTCTGGAAAGATTTCACCGGTGATATTTTTACGGTGGAACAACACCCAAATTTTCTAGGGGGAAAATTTCACATGCCGATGACAACTTGGGCCGGTAAACAACACTAGTTTCAATTATGAGATTCAGCTTTATGTGTATGTATATGACCACTGTACATTTCTAAAACTTTGGAACTAAATCTTTTTGCCTGAGAAATTTGTCTAATTTGTCACCGGCACAAATTCAATCTACATAAGTGTTCTTAGTTTAGATACAAGAACGTCGAAGCTATGGTTATGAAATGAATCAATCAGAAAAATCCGGTTTGGTTTTTAGTAAGCCATTATTTTATTTATTATTCCACGGAATAGAATTGGACTGGAGAGTTTTAATCCATTTAATCTTATCGAATAGTTAATTCTGTTCTCATTTGTTCTGTTTTGCTTTCGTATTATTCGCACTTGACTTTCTTTGACATTAAGCATTTAGTTATGGTTTTCGCTTTCCAGCAAGTCATCCGCCATCGCGGGAACAGTGCCAGAGCTGATGGTATTTTTATTATTAATCAATGCTTTAATTGAAAAATCAACGAATCTACAGTTAAACGTCTGTCACTTTGGTATCCACAAGAACATTGTACAATTTTGCCGACCAGACAACGCTTTCTTCATAGTCACTGACAATCACGGCAACGGAACTGGGATTTTCCTCGTTCGTTTCCGCAGGCAATGGGAGGCATTCAACTGACTCATTCAGACTGATAGATTCTTGACGTTTGGACTTGGACAGAAGGCCAAAGGAATTTTGAAATGCTCTCGTTCTAGCCAGAACTGTCATCTGCATCGACCCCCTAGGTAGGAGGGATCGTTCTTCGTTGGGAGACGGAAGACAGGAGACAGGATAAGAGCCAGTAGTACTACCGTTAAGATGCTTTCTTGGAGCTTGAGATGACTGAATTATGGGGGATGGAGAGGTGCGAGCGTAGGAACGATAACTGTGGCTAGTTGTGTGAAAGATGGAATTAAGAGATTGCTTGAATTCGTCCACAGTAAACGCATAAATTATGGGGTTGACCATGGAGTTGCAATAGCCCAGCCAGCTCAGAATATCGATCAGAATGTGTTTCACACAGTCACAGTTATAATCTGAAACAAAAAGTGTGTATTATTGTGCATTGTTTTTGTTGAGATAGGCAACAAATAAAGTCAGTACAAATTATTTGTATAACCGCAGTTCTTCATTAATTAGGGCAAACTGGCTTGAATTTTCGAGTTTCCTTTCCAAAGATGTTATATGTAGAAGTAGTTTTCTAGGCTGATGGCATATAATAGGTTATGCCAAACCAATAAAACTGTTTTTGGGACCAATGAAGGATCTTGTGCAAAGCTGAGATGATACATATTTTTCGGATCTACGACATTTGCCCCCACGAAACTTACCCCCCACGACAGTTGCCCCCACGTCACTTACCCCCACGTCACTTGCCTCTCCGCGACACTTGCCCCCAGCGACAGTTGCCCCCGAGAATTTTGTTTTGTAGTACTGTTTTTTCTGTTTTCGGATGTAGTTATTTGATTAGTGTTGAATGCAGACATTTAAGCTTTGTTATAACAAATAACAGATAATAACAGCAGAGTGTATTAATTTAATCCTTTTCATCAAAAACCAGAAAGACACAAAACTATTTATTACATAATTACAAAAGTTATGTGAACAGTACACTCAACCTTTGACTCTGAGATTGTTTTGGCAACTTTGACTGAAATCAGGTCTCAATTTTGAGGTGAAATTACTCACTAACCGGAAGACTTACGACCTTTATTTTAAAAACCCGTTAAAATATGTAAAAATCAGCGAGATCGGAGAAAGTAGAAAGATTGACCCCAAAAGTAGATCCCCCTTAGGTATGCTGTTATATTTGTTATCTGTTATAACACAGCCTCAATGTCTGCATTCAACGTTTAATCAAATAACTACATCCGAAAACAGAACAAACAGTACTAGAAAACAAAATTCTCAATTTGGGGGCAACTGTCGCTGGGGGCAAGTGTCGCGGAGAGGCAAGTGACGTGGGGGCAAGTGACGTGGGGGCAACTGTCGTGGGGGCAAGTTTCGTGGGGGCAAGTGACGGCCTTCCATATTTTTCAAATGAACCTAAAGTCAGATCTTAACCTTTCGAGTAGCTTGCAACTAACTGTCCAACGTGTGGATGGATGGGTTTACAAATGATCTCAGACCGTTAATAAAGGGGGTAGTCCATCGCTGAGTACTGAGTAGAAACAGGCAATTTAACGAAAATTTATATACACTCTAGTCTAAGCAACATAGGTTAAACATTAAACATAATAGTTAAATATGCTGTACAATCAAGGGACAGTATGTAACTTGCTGCTGACTATATTATCCTAAATAAACTTACGAATTAAGTAGGTTGTAAAGAAGGGAAGCCAGCAAACCAAAAATGCTGTAACAACCACTCCTAAAGTTTTGGCAACTTTTTTATGCATTGCAATCACTTTGCGCTGATGTGACATTTGATCTTTGCCCATATGGATTCGCATCCCCTCATTACTGGGCATCGTATTTAAAAAATTATCAGTCAGTGTCATCATTAATCCATGGCGAAGTCCAGTTTCCCTCCGCTTGGCCACAGTATAAATTTTCCAGTAGAGCACCAGTGTGATAGCGGCCGGAATGAAGAATGCCGAGACGACAGAATGAACCACGTACTGCAGCTCGTTCGAGACTAAGCAAATGGTGTTATCATAGCACTCAGGAATATCATAACGCTCAGTTAGCAGTAGTATGCCAATGGCACAAACCCAGATAGCTACGATCCCTGCAGCTACTCGCGCCTTGGTAACAATCATTTTGTACTTCAGCGGTCGCGTAACTCCAATGTAACGATCCAACGAAATGCCGCACAGTGTCAGCAGAGATGCAGTACAAAAGATCACATCACAGGCAGTCCATAGTTTGCACATAATGTAGCCAAATGGCCACTTTTTAGCAATAACATAAGTTACTCCCATCGGCAAGACGACACTACCTACCAGAAAGTCCGCCAATCCTAGGTTCCAGATCAGTAATGTTGTTTGACGCTTTCCAATTTTGGCTCGAAAACATAGGACTAAAAAATTGCCAACAACCGTTATAACGACAATAAAACTGGCAGGGATTCCAAATAAAAGCGCACGAATCAGGGAAAAGTCAGCGGATGAATCTGTGGCATTGGTGGAAGCATTGGTTTGACAGGAATCCACAAAAAGCACGTCCCAGTAAGAGTTTTCCGACGAAGGAGAATTCATTTAATTTATATCTGGAAACTAAAACAATATAAACAACGTAATCAAATCAGGAATGGTAACGGTAGAGAGTTTATGCGTCTGAACTTGATCTCTGGCTTTGGCTTTCTGTTAAAAATTCAGATTTAAGAGGGGGGAGGGGGACTACAAACCGGTTGGCACGACATCGTCGGAGAGAGCTGCTTATTCGCTACTTTAAGTACTATGGAGTAATTAACCCACATCACAACCACGAAATGCCACCAAATCACAGCCACAATATCGATAATCTAGCGGATGCGAATACGAATCTAGCACTGAGCAAAGGGATTAACGAAATCAAGTGATTACACAAGTTGAGACAGATAATTGGAGTATTAATTGGAGAAAATTTGGGTTCATTTGGTTAACCGCGGTTCATAAGACTTTTAATCCCTAGCCGTATGGACCTAATTTTTCGGATTTTGATCGTATCGCACAAACAATACACTGGTCTTGAGACTATTTTGCGCGATATCAAAGCACTATATGTCAGAACTTTCTCTGCAAACTTTGGGAACGGTGCCCTTGCCCTAGCGCTCAGGACAAAGCTAAGTTTATATGCATGCCATGTCGAGTTTTTGGACCTACAGTACCAGCTTACGAAGGCTCCACTGGATGCTACGCTGCGTGGAACTCTTTGAAACTTTATGCTATTTTGCATCAAACCTAATGTTGTTTGTTATGTGGCAAAAGAATAGCTAGCTTTTTTAACAATCAACTTTTAGTTCATTTTGTAGCCCCCCTCCCCCATAATAGGGATCCGGTTTTGCGTTATTGTTGAGATTACAAGAATAGCATTAAATAAGCCAAAATGTTGAAGTCAAACTAATTGGAAAGTCCGAACTTTATTCAGTTGACGCTAAATAGCCTAGCCGACTTCGGCCATTTGTCATGTGCTCGTGCAAAGGTTAGCTCAGACTACACTTTAAATAAGGGACATTTTGATTTTTTGTTTAACTTAAACTCTATCCCCAATGATTGCTTACCTGCATTGCAAACAAAATGGATTGATAGTGTAGTTGCAAACATTTAATTATCATGAGGGCAAAAATTGTCGATGTAATGTCCAAAAGAAATTTGTCTCGAATTATCGATTTAAGTATTCACCTGTATTACATAGTTCCTTTCATCTTATCTAACAGTACCCTTGATATTGATCATTGCGTCTTATCTGTCTTTACTCTAATTAACGTCGTTAGTAATATAACTTAGTTCTAAAGTACGCAGCTACATATGTCGTTAGTTCGCTGTCATAATGGATGTTTTATGTTTTATTAAAACTTTACTTTTCATTCTTTTATAAATTATTGTTTCAATTTTTTAAAGTTGGTCAATATAATAGTTTTGGTTAGCTTACTGTTTGGTATATAGTAATAAAATTTTTGGTGAAAAAGAGTCAGCTGAATTTGGATGAAGACTTCGACTATTTACAAATTCATTGGATAGTTTTTATTTTAAAAGTCCTGAGGTGAATTCAGGTTAGAATAAGAATGTGTCCACGATTTAAAATTGGTTTGCGTTTTGTATTGTAGTGCCTAATGTTTTAGTTTATAAAAATGACGATCTGTTTGAGTGCTTTGTTGATAAAAAGAGTAAAGTAGAGTAAAGGCCGATTAATTTAACTCTTTTTAGTTCAGCTTACTTTCGCGGAAAGGCCGTAAAGAAAGGAAAGTTGCGATTCCGAATATCGAGTTTTCTCAGTCCCATGAAGCGCTCATACAGGTCAATTATCGAATGCTTTTTTGTGCTGATAGTTTTTGTCTTTCCATTTAAGCACCATACGTCAAAGAAACAAACAAGTACCCGTAGTTGGCTTCAGATTCTAAATTATAAAATCTCACTTCAGTAATCTTTAAAGTTGCCATTCTAACAATAGGGACGTTCTAAGTCATATATTGTGTGGGAAATTGTCAAGTTAATTCCGTCTTCACTTAAACTTTTCTCAAAATCTGGATCTTTACGATTTCCCTCCACCACTCAAAAATTATGGAGTTATCGGGGTCAGAACACAAATTTAAAATCAGTTTTTATTCTGAGCTTGTTAGTTCTGCATATTATGAGCTAAGCTTGTAAGCTTAAAAGTGAATTGAGTAACGAAGAATCAAAACCATTCGTTTTCGGTCCAAAAATTTCTAGATGGGTAAACTTGTTCCTGTTCGTTAAAATTGAAAAAACATAGAATTTCGCTTAATGAAAAACTTTGCAATATTTGAGCTCTGGATGGTTGAAAACATATATACCCCTACCAAATTTTAGTTCGATTCGTCAAGTTTTAAAATGTTTGAATGTTGTGGGAGGAGGGGGGTAAACTTGAAAGTCCCAGTTTTATCCGGTTTTTTCCGGTTTTAACTGGATATCGGGTACCCGAAGCAGGACCCGGGTACCCGAAAATTTTCGGGTACCCGGGTACCCGTCGGGTACCCGACTACCCGTGCCCATGCCTACTAGCTAAATCACACATTACTCTGAAGTAACTGAAATAGGCTACTGGGTCAGTGTGCCAGTGCTTGAGTACATGTTTTAGGCTTGCCGATCGATACATAAAGCTAGGAATTGTCAGGATGCAGTGAACCACAGTTAACTCGATAGCGCCAACTGTATTGTAAACAGTCAGCGATGATCTTGTGTACTTTCTTATGAACGCGCAGAGCTGATCTACGAATATCGTGATCCTAAGACGGGCAAAAAAGAGCTAGTTCGCAATAACAATCGTTTGGCACAAGCATAAATGGCGGGATTATAGATTTGTAGGTAGTCGAGTACTAGCTAGCCCCCATATATATAACCCACGCAAGTAACGCACTCCTAACACAATCTCATGGGAGATGAGAGTATGTGGATATTCAGGACGTTCATCATTAGCAAAAACCAATAACAATTTTAATTGCAAAATAACCTAGTCTCTTTCAGAAGATGCGAACTAGAAATACTTGTGTCGTGAGATTGGATGGTGGAGGAGGGTGGATTGAGGGATCACCCCTCCCGCACCCAGACCTGGAGGTCACCTTCTCAGGATGCGTCTTTTCCGGTTCTTCGAGCAAATACCCGAAACTCTAGTGTTTTGACGGCCTTCGACATTTATTGACATTTATCCCTCCTTCTATTAATGCTTGTGCTGGAAAGTGGTAAATGCTAATTTTATGAAGATTTTAGTATTTTGGTCAGCAAAATGTTTTTATGGTACTGGTTTGTTCTTACCTAAATTTGCCCAAATGTCGGCAAAACCTGGTTTTAGGGGAGAATTGATTTTTCTACTACGACAGCGAGGGACGTCGGTTGATTACCCCAAAGCACAATTTATTTGTTGTTGTTGATCAGTCTGTGTTAAACCTACCGGCGGGTGGCGGGCGGCCCACATTTGAGATATATAAATTGGTCGGTCATGCATACTGAGCAAGGCCAATACATACTGTTCTGTCTTGGGTCTCGTACGTCTGTTCTTGCACATAATAAAAGGAACCTGGCACACTTAGAAAGTTTTGCACTCTAATCTATAATTCCGAAATGATTTAGAATGTTGGCGTGTTGTTTTTCAACGCCATTTTTACTTGGTCTTTTCCCAGTTTTCCCTAGTCCCTTGTCCGTAACAGAGGCAAGGATTGGTATTTTGTTTGGGCTTGAGGGGAACTTGGAATCTCCCTACCCTCTGCATTAACCTACTCAGAAAATGCATATACAAATATGTTTGTAACGCTCATTGTTCACTTGATAGCTGCAGTGTTAGCGAATTGAAGCCAGAAAAGTTCTATCCGCCAGGCACGCCTTAATTAATAAATCTAAACTAAGAACACTTATGTAGATTGAATTTCTGCCGGTGACAAATTAGACAAATTTCTCAGGCAAAAGGATTTAGTTCCAAAGTTTTAGAAATGTATAGTGGTCATATACATACACATAAGCTGAATCTCCTAATTTAAACTAAAGTCTGACCAAAAATTCTTGGAACCGAAATGTGAGCGGCTGTCCTGAGTTATCATTTGAAGATAGCCTATACAATGTATATATTTTTCGAATCCTCAGGAACCCGAGATTTCGAAAATTCGAAAAAGTCCGAAATTCCGGAATTCATTCACGGAAAATTTAAAATTTTTGGTTTTTCGCGCAATTTTTATCGCAATCAAAATTTGGTTCTCACGGTCGATTAGAGACAGTCCTGCTACACAATTTTGCTCTTAGAAGCTTTTCACGAAAATACACCCAATTTCCGGAATTCCGGGTTTTCTAAATTACCGGATTTTAAAAATTTCCTCCAATACCCACAAAATGGGTATCATTCGAAAGCTCTTATCGGGCTGAACAACTTTTGTAATAGAACGAACTCGTGAAAATGCACACAATTCCCGGAATTCGAGAAAACCGGATTTTCCGGTTTTTAAAAATTTTCTCCAATACCCACAATATGGGTATCATTCGAGAGCTCTTGATGAGCTGAACAAATCTTGTAATAGAACCAACTTGCAGAAATGAGCCCAGTTCTCGGAATTCACGAAAAATAGAGAGTGAAAATTTCCAAGCTAGAGTGAAATCCGAATTTGTGAATTCCGGGATTTAGGTGCATTTTCAAACATTGGTTCTATTGCAAGATTTGTTCAGCTCATCAAGAGCTCTCGAATAATACCCATATTGTGGGTATTGGAGAAAAGTTTTAAAATCCGCAAAATCCGGTTTTCGCGAATTCCGGGAATTGAGTGCATTTTCACGAGTTCGTTCTATTACAAAAGTTGTTCAGCTCGATAAGAGCTTTCGAATGATACCCATCTTGAGGATATTGGAGGAAATTTCTAAAATCCGGTAATTTAGAAAACCCGGAATTCCGGAAATTGAGTGCATTTTCGTGAAAAGCTTCTAAGAGCAAAAATGCGTAGAGGGACCAGCTCTATTCGACTGTGAGAACCAAATTTTGATTGCGACAAAAATTTGGCGAAAAACTATAAATTTTAACTTTTCCGTGAATGAAATCCGGAATTTCGGAATTTTTCGGATTTTCCAAATCTCGGGTTCCTGAGGATTCGAAAAATATATACATTGTATAGGCTACAATCAAATGATAACTCAGGACAGCCGCTCACATTTCGGTTCCAAGAATTTTTGGTCAGACTTTAGTTCTTGGTATATTGTTGCGAAAGGCAGATTAAATATTGTTGTTAGATTGGATCAGGTCCCAAAAGCAAAACAAATCAATCATTTTGATTCCGAAATGTTGTCGGTTGTATGTATCTGCTTCAGCAGAGAATGGAGAATGTATCAGGGATGTACATACGCATCCCACTTGAGATGACAAACACTTAAAATTTTTACAATTAGTACATAATTGACAACTTAGCCCAGACGTGACTCCTGAGAATTGGAACAAAGTGTAACTACTTCTCTACTCTTTACTCTGCAAAAATAGCGGGATATAAATTTTATCAACTAAATCCCACACTCACCGTCCCTTCTTTGCATTCAACGGTAAGGTATAACGGCATTACGGTATATTGAGAAATATTTAATATCTGCAAGAATTATTTTGTTGCTTTCTTAGCTTGTTTATATGCAATGCTTTCTGGTTGGGAAACTAAATAATACTAATGCCAAAGATGCCAAAAAAGATGACAAAAATAAATAATACGTGCTTTCACAGAAACTTTAAGTAATGAAAGTATAGTTAGGTACTTCACGTTCACAAAACGTTTACTGGAAAATTATCTATCAGTGAATCACCTATCAAGAAAGAACTAAAAGTAGACAATTAGAAGCCGTATACAGAAATTTAAGCTAAGTAATTATATAATTGATAGGATTCAAAATGACCTTGTCAATGCGAGCGTAATATTTTTAACAGTGAAACTAAAAAAACTCCATAACATTTGACCAAATGTAATTGGCTAATCAATCAGCTAAGATTTAAATTTGAACGTCTACTTATTTCTAAATGAGCCAGAGATTAAATTGAAATGTGATCAGTATGTCACATATCTCGTAAAAAATGTACTACCCTCCGTTGGAACTGCTTTTCTATGAAGAAATACTGAAAGCAGGTACTTCTGGGCTTGATTAGCGCTGGATGATCTAAGACCCTTGTTAGAAACCTCCCGACCCTATTCAAAACCATTCTGTCAACACTAAAGAGCAGAGACAGCTCTTTTCCATGAAATGGGTTATAGACTACGACGATGGAAGTGTGCCCCCCTCCTTAAAAATTACTTTGATAGATGGCTAGATTTTCTGGGCTGTATACCTTCTTTGCATTTTAAGTTCCTGAGATTTAATCAAATTTAATCAAATCATATGTATGTCCTTAATGTTACAAACTCGTACAATTTAGTTTACGGCATTGCTTGTATACCTATTTATAAAATTACCTACATCTGTGTACACACGTTTAGCGAAGGAGAAACAACGAAACGTCAAATAGGCACGGCATAACAAGACTTCTGTAACAGATACTCATGTCCTGAAAGCTATAAATCGAATTAATTTCGCAGGATACACCTTAAATTTCCTAAAGTCCGATTGAAATTTCATTTTCCAAGCCTACACGTACATATCTTCGTGTACCTGCCTTTACCCAGAATTTAAGTAAAACTGTAATTTGAAGGACTAGCACTGTTAGACCTTATGTCAGTGAAGTTATTAATGAATGAAGCCAGCTATTTAATTTAATCCCTGGATGGAATTTGTGGAAGATGGCCACTTGAAACAGATTCTCTTTTCAAAAGTGAAACATTCACTAATTGGTATCGACAAGACAAAGAGAAGTATAAGAAGAAAGCGAAGCAGAAAAGGCAGAGATTTTCTTTTAAGTTCTGTATAATTGTATGTGCGTAAACTTTAAGCCCTTATAGTTATTATTCCATGTACTGCCAAAAGTGAAAAAGCATGGGCAAATAAACTGATGATAAAGTGATAAAACGTTTGCATGAAAACTTGTAACAATGGACCTTTACGTCACGATGAGTCATTTGCAGAGGCTGGAGATTTGAAGCGGGCCTGCAGATGCCAAAACGGGACCGATAACTTCTTCTTCTTCCTTTTCCTGTACCAGCTTGGGGGGACCCAATGTGATTAGGACGGATCAGATCCGCCCCACATCCCGTCGGAAAGCCAGAACCCGGGGAGGACCCTTGGATAGGATGTCCAGGCGCGGCCTTGTCCCCTGGTGCCGCCGTCGGGAAGAAGTATGGTTTGGACAGTGCAGGAGGAGGTGGGCTAGGTCCTCCTCCTCCTCACTGTCACATTCCGGGCAGGTTGGAGAATTGGATAGTCCCGTTCGGAACCGTTGTTTGGCTAGGAGTAGGGAGTGGCCTTTGCAACGGAGTTGAGACAAAACGCAACGTTCCTTCCGGGTCAAATTTTCTTTGCGTGAAGGGTCGATTGGCAGGTGGGCGTCTTAACTATCGTCGGTCTCATACTGAGCCCTGAGTCTGCGGCATTCTTCCTTAATGTACCGTTTGATGGCAGCCCTGACAGTAGTTAGGTCAATTCCAGTCTGATGTTGTTCCAGGGCAGTCGCTGACTTGGCCACTCTGTCAGCACTCAGCTGCCTCGTTTCCCACGTGGCTAGGTACCCAGTGAAGGGTTATGTGCCTGCCAAGTTGGGAGATCTGACAGAGCTTGTGCCAGATTGCCGTTTCCAGCTGCGACATCGACAGATTCAATCTTCTGAGATTTGGAGTCGGTGCAAATTCTGTCTCCCAGAAGAAAAAATTGGCCATGGTGCCGGAGACGGTCGTAAATACATTCCAGACCGCTGTTGACAGCAGTTTCTTCAGCGCGCAGACTGGAGCAGATACTTCCGGCAGGGGATTCAATGGTGGTAATGATGACACCTTGATTATCTGATATTACGACGTCGGCTCCACCCTTCTGATTAGATTCTTCCACGGCGCCTTCGGTCCAGAGAGTGACGTCAGCGCTGGGAAGATCGCTGAGGGAGGCAATGGGCTGCTGCTGTAGTCAGTTCATCCTTCTGTCTTCCCAAGGACATCGCCTCCAACGTGGCAAAGTAGGTTATATTGAGCGGGATCATACTCGGAGAAACTGCTGGGAGGCAGATAGGTTCTCTCACCCTGTTGGCCAGTCCAACAGAGACGGATGACTTCCTGCCCTTTTCCCTCCAAGAATCCTGAGATGGTAACGGCAAGCAGGTTCGCCTCCATTCTAGCATATTCCACAGGAGTTCCAGGCAGGCACCCGGTTATTTTCCTCACCGCCTAATTTTGTATGACATCCAGGCGGCTGGCACTGGTAGACGAGATAAAAGGGTACCATGTCGAAGTAGCATACTCCATGAGGGGTCTGATGTAGGAAATGAAGATTAGTCTCAGATCTTCCTTACATGGTTTCCAGGTGTGTACCGCCAGGGCGCTGAGCACGGAGATGCGTGCAGCTGTCCTCGCATTGATGGCGGTAACATGCGGGGCGAAGCAGACTTTTCAGTCAAACTTCACGCCAAGGAACGTAGAATTAGGATCGTAAGGTATGTCATGGCCATTGATTCTGAGCTGTGGTCTGTGGCTAGCCTGACGGTTGTGGGTGGTGAAAATGCAGACCTGGCATTTTCCTGCATTGATTGACAAACCCCACTTTGCCACCCAGCTGCCAATCCTGTTCAGAGCAGTCTAAAGCTTGGACTCAGCATAGATGACGTCCGGGTCGGATGCCAGATGGCCAGATCATCTGCGTAAATGCTTCCTCCACTCCCTCAGGTAGATCGTTGAGGATGTCGCTGATAAAAATGATGAAGAGGAGTGGAGAGAGCACCGAGCCTTGAGGAACTCCGGCGGAACATCTTCCATTTACTGAGAGTTCCTTTGTAAGAAACTCGGGCCCATCTGTCTGTAAGGAAGGTTTTGATCCATTTAATACAGCAATCTGGCAGATTGAATTCCTGGAGTT
The DNA here is from genome assembly GCA_030248195.1 of Trissonchulus latispiculum. Taxonomy (NCBI): domain Eukaryota; kingdom Metazoa; phylum Nematoda; class Enoplea; order Enoplida; family Ironidae; genus Trissonchulus; species Trissonchulus latispiculum. The sequence continues at coordinate 12,263 of JASAND010014484.1, forward strand.
TCTTGATAAGAGCATCCAAGTGTACAGTGTCGAAGGCCCGTGAGAAATCAATTAGGGTAAGGGCTGTTCTTTAGGCTGGGGGCTTCTTCTGGAAACCGTCTGCGATATCCTGTATTATTCTAGCCAGCTGGTCCTCTGTACCTCTGAGTTGTCTGAAGTCTGCCTAGAGGGAGCTTAAAGATCCAGATGATTCAGGAGCAAACTAAAGTCTATTCTTCACCACCTTTTCCATGAGCTTCTCCAGACAGCTGCTTAGGCTCACCGGGCGATAGGAAGAGACTTCGTTCTTGGGTTTTCCCTTTTTTGGAATAGGAATGATCGTCGTTCGTCTCCAGCTGGAAGTGATCCGCAGAGTGCGCCAGGAGCTAGCAGCTGTCGTATTGCATCATGGATGGTGGAGTTTGGCTCAGCATTTCGTTCGTGATGGAATCCGGTCCAGGAGTCTTGCCCCGTTTGAGTGCCTTCATTGCTAGTCAGTCTGACTTCCGTTGCCGTGACAGACCGGTACACGAGGTGAGGATTCGCATCGGCAGTGTACCTGCACTGTGGTCGTAGATCCGTGTGGTTACGGATTCTGAGGTCTTTGGTTTCTCTGGTTGGTTTCACATAGCTGATGCGGACATACTCCGAGACGAAGGAGTTTGCCTGGAAGTCAGTGACCAGCTCTCAGCCACCACGTCGGATTGTCGACCTCTTCATCGGGGCGCGGTGTCCGTCTATGGCATTATGACCTTCCAGACCTTTCCAGGGTCGGTTCAGACGGTCAGGGAGGACGCATAGCTTTGCCATGCCTCAGTCTTCAGTCTTTGGATTAGCGTTCTTGCTTCCGTCTTCGCTTCGTTCCAGGCCGGACGCTGTCGTGAACACGAGAATAGAAAAGGTTTTGCCTTCAAGAGAACCGTTCTACGACTTAGATTGAGCCTAGTTTAAGCCATGTACATGTGCAATGTAGACGACGTGTTAACTTGTTATGTTCGAGTAAAGTTTTTCATATGGTGCCGAAACCATCAAGAAAGCAAATTCGGAACATTGCCGCTTGGGAATGTCGCGATAAGCGCGATTTCAACCAAGAAAACTGAAACTTTGATAAAGTAGAAGAAGATTTGAACACATACAAAAAACCTAAGTACAAACGTTCTCTATAAAAGTAGTAACTTTCATTACGAAAACCTACTATATACGGTTTTCCACAAGTTTACAAAACAGTCGTTTGATATATCTATTTTGCCTTTTTGACATTACATTTATTCTTTAATCTACGTGCTCTGTAAAAAAATTGTCATGGTGCCGAAGACACGATTTGTTCTGAAGCCATGTCATGGTGGATTTTGATTGTTTGGGAAGGACTATATATTTCGAGGCAGTGTGGATTTTGGGACTTTGGCTGTGTGGGACACTTGTTGTGTTGTGGCCCAGGTGTTGTGGTGGTCCGTCCCTTTTGTTCTGAACGTTTCCTGCGGTCCCGTGTTGCGGACTTTCGAATTTAGCGGGATATCCGGTTTTGGTTCCTGGTTTCCCAATACCCGAAATTCTTTCCCCAGATTTCTCATGGCAGAACGACAACTGCCCATACTGAAGGCTAGACGAACCGCCTTCCGAAGCCATGAGACACGATTTCAAGCCAATGCCGTGACGATGCTTTAGAAAGAGATGATCCGAATGATGTCGAAAAGATGGCAAGTTTAAAAGAATCCTTGTCCGATTTATTCCAAAGAATTGAAGGCATAGATGCAGAAATTGTTAATCTATTACCAGACGAAGAATTGGCTGATGAGATAACTGAAGCGATTGATTACCAGGTACAACTGACAACTGTGTCAGCCAAATAGGAGGTAGAATTAGAAAATACGAAAAACAAGAATTCGACAATATTGAAAGAAACAACACTCATTTGACAGTTCAGAATGAAAACAGTTCACCTAATAGCTCTCAACAGATCACTAGAAGTTCTGCGAAATTACCAAAACTTATAATGGCTAAGTTTGATGGCCGCCCTCTAAAGTGGAGAGAGTTTTGGGATTCATGCGACTCTGCTATAAACCAAAACATCAACTTAACAGATGTTGATAAATTTAACTGCCAACGGGGTTTGTTGTCAGGGGAAGCTGAAAGAGCCATAAGCGGTTTAGCTATCACAAATGTAAATTATAAAGTTGCTATTGAAACCATACAAGAACGATTTGGAAATGAGCAAACAGTAGTCTTTGCTCATTTCGATTGCTTGTTCCGTTTATCATCTTCCTCTACAGAAACTGCAAAACTACGACAAAAATATGATGAATGCGAACGACATATTCGTAGATTGGAAGCCATGGGCATTACAGAAGATAAGTTAGAATAGTATTTATACCATTAATACTATCAAAACTTCCCGAAACATTGAGAATCGACCTGAACCGGAAAAATGGAATGAAGAAATGGGAACTTAACAAATTGAGAAGACTTCTAAAAGAGGAAATCGTGGCTAGGGATTTAGGCAGTAATAAGGACAACCAAGAACCACAGCCAACTTCAACCGACACACGTCTGAAGTTTAAGAACGGATCCTTTCCGAGAGAGTCTAACGATAAAAGAAACTTCGGTATGAGTAGTACAGCTGGAACGTTGCAAACACATACTAGAAAAACACCCCACTGTATCTTCTGCAGCGGACAGCATTTTTCAGATGAATGCAAGAAATATTCTGACGTCAACACTCGCAGAAAACGAATAAAGGATGGTTGCTTCATATGCTCACGGACAGGGCATCAGCCAGAATCCTGCCCACGACCGTTTCCGTGCTACTACTGCCAAGAACAACACCACCGCAGTCTATGCCCAAAGAAGTTTGGCGCCAGTAGCATTGCGAAGACCCTCACGACAACGGCTACTCATTGAAATGGTGGGGAATCTGAAGTAGTCCGTGCACTGGTCTCTACTAACCAGAATGTCCACATGCAGACTGCAAAGGTTAAAGTTTGTTCTTTATGTGGAAGGTTAGGAACCGAAATCCGACATCCGAAATCGAAATCTCGATACTGGAAGTCAGCGGTCAGCGAACATACGTTACCAAAGGATTGGTACAACAGCTAAATCTCAAGGTTGAAGAACGTGAAGCCATTTGGGTGGGCACCTTTGGAGCTAAATCCATGAAAAAAATAAATTTGCCTGTAGTGAAATTGAAACTACGATTAATGGATGGCTCCTATTTTGAACTAACGGCCAACGAAGTCCCTACGATGTCCTATACAGAGATTCCCACTACAAGTGGACGACACATCAGTCTTCAATGATCTTCAACTGGCAGATTCGTTACCAACTGAAACAGAAATTGCACCTATCGACATGTTGCTGGTAAACGAATACTACTTTGATTTGGTTCAAACTGAGAGAAAGAAAATTGGCAAGAACCTGCTTCTTTTACAATCTAAGTTGGTCTGAATCATTTCAAGAAGATCAGACCATCAAGTGGACAAACACAAGACACTTTCCCTGCTAACCACAGATGAACCGAACTCTTTGCCACTCTATATTGATCAGCAATTGGACAAGTATTGGCGATTGGATGCGATCGGAATTTCTGACGATTGTCAAGTTAAGGACGACGACGAAGCTGTTGAGATTTTCAACAAGACAGTGAAGTTCATCGATGGTAGATACGAGGTAACCTGGCCGTGGAAAGAAAAGTATCCGAATCTTCCAGATAATTTACAACTGGCCCTAGGTCGTCTTAAGTCGCTTCAGCGAAGTCAACAGTTTCCAGAAAAACAGAAGAGGTACAACGAAACCATCCAAGCGCAACGTGACCTTACCATCATTGAGAAGATAAAGATTGAGAACCAGGATGGCCCAAGGCTGCACTACATACCCCATCACTGCGTGATTAACATGAACCAACCGACGACCAGCTCAGGGTAGTCTATGATGCTTCCGCCAAGATGGGAAGACACCAGAAAAGCTTAAACGAATGCCTATATCGAGGTCCTGTTCTCCTATGTGGACTTCTCTTAAGGTTCCGCCTTTGCCAGATTGCTATCATTAGCGACATCGAGAAAGCATTCCTGCAAGTAGGCTTGCAAACTCCTGACAGAGATGTCAGCCGATTTCTATGGTTAAGCGACATCAACAGGCAAGAATATGTGGAGGATAGAAAATTTGGAATGTTAGGCTCGGATATGGAATTGATAAGTTAATCTAATTATGCTCGGGAATTGATTTCTATTTTTGTATTCTGACAGATTGATAATTATGAATTGGAATTAATTTTTTGTATTTGGCATTCATTTTTGTACTTGGTATTCTTTTGCTTTTGGTATTCTGTCAAATTCTGGCTAATTGTTTTCTGTGCTGGATAGCTAAGCATAAAATGTATAAATTGACAATATTGTTCCTTGTTTTGAACATTCTCGGTTGTTTGTCGCTTGACCATTTTCTGCTGTCTGAATATTGTCTCCATTTCTGCGGTGTTGGTTTTGAAGTTGTTAATTGAACTGTAATTGTGGAGATCCCATGGCTTTGGAAATATGAAATTGAAAAGAAAATGTATCTCGGAAATTTATTGCTCTGTTTACGAAAAAGATCAAAATTTGGGGACTTATCTCCCCGGGAAACTAAGTGGGGTTAATGCGTCCAACTTTGGGATTATTGGGAGCCAACTTCACCCTGAGAGCTGAGTTCATACGTCACTGAGAAGTGACGTATGACAACACACACACACAAGAAACACACTACACGAAAGGGAGCCGCAAGCTCCGCCTCCTGCACGTCACACGCTTGATTGACAGGTCTTCCCCAAACCTCAAAATTATCCCCAAAATTTCAGTCAGTCGTGGTTTGGCCGCCGTGGAGTTCAGTCGTTCTTGCGTTTGATTTCTGCTTTACGTCTTGTTGCTTGTGATACGTACAACCGAGGGCCCACAGGGGAGAGACCGGTTGGTACTTCTGTCTTATCTGTATTAACCGAGGGCCCACGCTTGGGAGAGACCGGTTAATACTACTTCTGTTGTTTCGGGACCGGCCACGACTCGCGTATTTTCTGCATTTTCTGATTCTGCCTGTTTTGCGATTTCCTATTTCCCTTTCCACTGAAGACCTGTCATCGACTCACTGGATTTCACATCACACGAGGACTGAGGACCATCAAGGTAGCTCGAGCTGTAAGTTTAACTCATGGAAGTTTGAAAGGGAATCTACTTGCAAAAGTCTTGAGTGTTTTAAAGAATCTACTAAAAGTTGAGGATTGAGCTGAGCATTCAGAAACCGATTATTTTGTGTAGAACTGACCATTGTTATTGCTTGTGTTGTATTTGTATCTTGTTGATAACCAACTTTGTTTTAATATTGTCAGTATTATGATGACTGTTACCTACGTTCTTAAACTGTAGATAATCATATATTGTATGAACATTATACCTGTCCAATTAAAATAATAATTTAATTTCGTTTATTGATTATCGGCTTAACCTGCGTCAGAGCGAATGACTATCAAAACTTAGATAGGTAGCTTTAGGGAAGCTTGTGAATTTAAAGCTGGTCTGAGTGAATCCGTTGGTAGAGTGAATTAGGACTGTCGAACTGTGACCCCTGTAATCTTTGGTAAGAGAATTGGGAGGCTTAAAAAGTCAATAGTTAATAAGAGAAGGCAGAGAATTTACCAAGAACTGAAGAAAAACGACCCCCAAATACCCTTTTCTTTACATGTGGAGCCCGCCTTTGGAGGAAAAAATATTGGAGTTTTTAAAACAGAATTTTTAGAAAGATCATAAGCAACGTATTGAAGCTTGTTTTCTCTGAAAAATTCTGGGCTCCTAATTTTTTCCAAAAGAACTCACTATTTTGGTAGGTTTGAGGTATAACTGTGTACTGTGTGTGACGGATAATTGCTCGAACAACAATATATTGTCTAGTAACCTAGTTGTTTAGTTAGGTAAGATAACTATACGTACTACCCAGAATGCTTGATCCTGCGGAAACAGGAGGGGGAACACCTCCCAACCCCCCTGAACAGCCAGAGTCTCCCCCGTCCACGCCGCCACCGGCCGGGCCTGAAAACATTGCTTTAACTGCGCTGACAAAAACCTTGACTGAATTTAATGCTGTAGTTAGAGCTCAAGGGGTGGCCACTGCTTTCAGTTCAGTTCCCATTCACCATGGTCACTCCTCGGAATCGTTCGAGGAGCACGTCGAAAAATATGAAAGGTTTTGTAGCGTGATGAATTTTGATGAATGGCAAAAAGTACACACTTTCTCAAGTTCTTTGAAAGGGCGTGCTCTTGAACTCTTCCGGTCTGTGCCCAAGGATAGTAGGGGTAATTGGACTGAACTGATCGCGGAAGCCAAAAAGATTATGGTACCCCCGCACACAGCACTCCACGCTTCTTCCCTCATGTTCCAGGTGAAGCAGGAAAAAGGGGAACCTGTGGCTGATTATTTAATGCGTCTGAATAGGTACGCTCGTCTTAGTTTTAAGGAGGAGGATGGGTTTTCTGACAAACAAGTTGAACTGTTAAAATTGCGGTTGTTTCTTTTTGGATTGAGAACTGATCTCAAAAATAGAGTGCCTCCTGGGTGTACTACGTTAGCTAAGGCAGTTGAAAGAGCTCAGTTAGCGGAAGGAGAGTACCCTGGGGAGGGATACCCATCTTTTTTGGAGCCTAATTTTCGAGCAGAGCAAGACGCTCCAGCGGCAATCGCCGAAGCAGAAAAAGCTGTTAGAGATTTGAAGATTCGCTTTGAAAAATTTGAGGCTGAAAATTCCAAAAAGGCGTCTAATGTAGGGAAAAATGAACGTTCTCGTGATTTGCCGCCCGGTATTACCTGTTTCAACTGTAATAAGCCCGGTCATGTCCGACGCGAGTGCCGACAGCCGGGAGGAGGAGCTTATCAGGCAAGAAACCAAAATTTTCAGTCTAACCGTGGGTCTTTTCGAAATTCTGATCGAAATCGATATTATGATAATCGGGGAGGGCAAGGGCGCGACAACTTTGATCGTGGCAGATATAACGATAATAACGGAAACAGTAACAAGGAACGTTATGATAATAGAAATACTAGGAATTACGATAATCGAGATAACAGAAATTACGAACGTAGGGACGACAGAAATTATGACCAGCAGTACAGAAATGAGCGTTATCGTCCTGAGAACCGGCGGGACAATGGTCAACAGTCTGACCGCCGAGATCAGCGGTCTGACCTCCCTGCAGAGATGAGACGCGAATACGGACCAAAATTCGCAGTTTCACGATCCAGAGCACACGAATCTGGGCATTATCATGACAGCCCAGGGAGAGGTCGAAACTATTCGGGATCCTCTGCCTATTCAGGTAGTGATCGCTCAGAATATTACGACCGCCAACCGCACTATAGCCGACAACCTCGGTCTGATTCCGGGTCGGCTGGACAGTACTCTGCTCGTTCAGTGCGGGCAGTCTCGCCTCAATGTATGCGACACGCCAAGAGGTGTCTCACATCACCACATTTTTCGCATAAAGTTTTAATGTGTCGACAGCCGATGATTTGTACCTGCCGTCCGGCTCAGTACGAGCCCCCCTGTCTCTTGAGAGGTGCACTCACGCCTAGTACTATGACCTCTACCGACGAGGAACTTTTCATTCCAATCTCTAACTCGGAGGGGGTAAAACCGCGTAATTATGAAAGATTTCATGAAACCGAATTAGCCAGCGAAACGCATACTGTCGCAATCCAGTGCGAATTGTATTCTGACAAATTGCTGGAAACCTTTGAAAACGAAATTCAGGAATCACGGAATTTTGACTTTTCACTGTTACTAGTACCTTTTCTGTCTATTTTCGCTGCTGTACGTTCATTGGGAAAGTTTAGCACACCCGTATTTTGGCTTTTGTTGGGGTTACTGCTGTCGACCGCTAATGCTCAACAGGCCACGGACACTGGATCGTCTCATTTTTTGGCTGACGAGATAGCTAAGATAGGTACGGTTGTTTTGCCTCGTTGGGGTGCGGTTTTGAGTCCCGCAGGTATAGGCGTTATATCACAGAAAACCGAGTATTTAGCTCTAATTGTGCAACTGGCTGTACCTCCGATCTCCCCACAGTGGAAACCCCCTGAGTGGGCCAATGAGGAGGATTGTATTGATCTTAATACGGGTAAAGCTAAGACGGATCAGTATTGTGTGCGAATGATAAATCAGAGCTGTCCCCAGCATGACTTTTTGGAACAAGAAATTGATCAAATAAAGGCGGAATACCGAAAGCTTTATTCGGGAGTTTTGAATACCAATTTCTATTCTAAATTACTGGCTAGCCTATGCCGATCTACCCCAGGGGTTTGTACTTCCTATCCGCCTATAGAACCGGGTAGACAGCGTCATAAACGTTTTATCGAATTTCTGTTAGCTGGTGCATTAGGCATAGGTGGTATAGCCAACAGTTTGTCTAACTCTTATCACCTAGGTAAGCTGGATGCTAAGGTAAATGCTGTGGAACAGGGATTTCATATTCTTCGAGATGAACAGATCAAAATTACAGATTCGGTTCGGGAAATTGTGCACGCAAACGAGCAAGTTTATGCCTTTTTGCATCACACAGTTCAAGATTTGACCACGCTTATTATTCGTGCGAGGTGTTCTAATTTCTCGTACATGCGACAAATTTATATGCAACTGTTAGCCCACATTTTCACTTCCTCTTTACATGAAGGCTTAAATTCTGTGATGCATGCTGGATTGCGTTCCGAAATTACTCCCGGACTTGTTAATTTGCAGACCCTGAAAGGGATAATCAAAACACATCCCTCTTTACGCAATTCACTGCTAAGCCAGGAGCCTAGCCTCATCTATCAATTTGGCAAAGTTTATCCTATTAAGATTGATTTTAACTCACTCCGATTTGGATTTATGCTTGAAATCCCTGTACCACTGGAACAGGAGGTAAGACCACTGTATGCAGTACACAACTTAGGCTATAACTCTAGGTTACACGGCATCACCACCTTAGCTCCTATGCCGGACTACGCTCAACGGTTGGACTCCGGTGAAGTCCGTGAGATCGACGTAACCGAGTGTAAAACCGCACCCGGATTGTGGTTTTGTCCCCCGAACGCTATCGTTACAAGTCTGAGAGCTAAATGTCTACAAATTCTTATTTCATTTTCCGAAGACAGGGTAGAGAAAGAGTTTAGCACTTGTAAGGACTATGTCAAAGTGAAGGTCTTGGACAACTCCACCGAATACCGTACTACGCCTGCAGGAGTGCTCATTCGGACCAACCATACCGAAGTCATTATAGCTCGGTCGCCGTCTCTGAATCATGTGGCCGAAGGAGAGAGAGTACCAGTGCCAGAAACGGGCACGCTCTGGTTCGAACATGGCCGTTATCTGCATCTTATCATAGGTAACACTATTCTTACCAGTACGTTAGGAATCGCTAGGACCACTGTCACTCTAGCAGATCTTAAAGAAACGGTCCTGCCCGCCCCTCTAGGTAGGATACCTTTGCATTTCACTGAGTTATCAACCGCAGAATACGAGAATGAGCAGGCTCGAAACCTGATACAGGATCAAATGAAGGAATATGTACATTTGCCTTTCGTGCCCTTACAACTTAATCACGGACTATTTATAGTAATAATTATCGTAGTTATTGGATGTATCATAGTGTTCTGGGTTACGCAATGTGGTCGCAAATTCAGAAGTCGGATTCGAGGTAAGTGTCACCGTAAACCTGACACCAACGCTGCAGCACCAGTGATTTCTGCGCCCTCAAACGGCCGCCGAATAACGCAGCGACTTTTTAGTGACGATGAAGAAGAAGCCCCTATAGAATTGGGTTCCTTAGCAGTGAACGATGAACGGATCCCTTTGCGACCCGTCAGTAGATCTCTAGACTACGATAAGTTACGTAAGGCTGCCAATAGATGTCAGGCCACTTCTAAAACCATCTCTAGGGACACGTCCTACGCTTCTTCTATGTCCGATTATAATGTTAAGGACAGTGACGCTTCCGCCAACCTTCTATCAGATGAGAGAATTGACTGCGCCTCCCCTACCGTAGATATGAGTCTAGATAAGAAACATAGGAATGAGCGACATATAGTTCGGTTCTCATGCCAGCGGCCACTTGAGAAACAAGACTCGGGAGATGAGACCACCGACTCATCACTAGTTTCTTACTCCGATGCGGCTACCAGTCCTCTGAAACGCCGAGTCTCTCATTCCGCTGCTAACACTGGGAATTCTCAGGTTCAAACACGTTCCATCGTGGGGAACCCTAATAGAACTATCAACGCACACTCTGTACTTATGGTTCGAACTGTACCTTTGCTTATGACGTTACTGATCTTAGGGCAAACTGTAGATGCTTTGTTTGACACGGGATCGCTTGTCTCAGTCATGACTACCGGGCTGGTGCGACAACTCAAACTAGACGTGCTTCCGGTAGAAATACCACAATATTTGCAAACTGCTAACGGCGGGAAGTGTGAAATTGTAGGGACCATAACCGTACCTGTTTTATTTCATAGGAATCGGGAATCCCTACCGATCCACGATTGGACCTTTGTGGTAGTGGATAACCTTACGGTCGACTGCATTATAGGATCTGACTTTATGACTAGCTTTCCTGGGGAAATCTCACTCGATCTGGGACAACACACTATTACTTGGCCTACACGGAACGGGAAAAGCGTTACGATTCCCCTGAAATTACCTGTGACTTCTAGGAATCGCGAGGTACATCTAATTGGTACCTTACCTTCTCAGACCAGAAACAACGGGGAATATCGGGTTAATACCCCAGTTCTACACCGACCGTTGCCCATGATCTTTGTGAACCTAAACGGACGTCCCATACAGACCTTAGTTGACACCGGAGCTAATCTGAGTTTGATGAGTGAAAACTTGGCTAACTTTTTGAAATTAGCCATTAAACCGCTAGTACACCCGCCTCGCGCCGAGGGCATAAACGGTCAAACTTTGAAATTTAGGGGTATTGTCAAATTACCTGTTGAATTCTATGACTCCCCGGGGATTAAAATTGAACATTCTTTTCTGGTTCCCAAGGGTTTAGCCGAGGACTGTCTTTTGGGGACTGATTTCTTACATGAGCATGGTGGGGATCTCAACCTTAGTTTCCACAAGGGAGAACTGAGTTTACTGAAAGCCGGTAAACCCCCCATGGTAGCTAAGCTAATACAGCAATCCCCGGTTACAGAGACTGCTTATCGGGTGTCTGCCATGAAACAGGTCACTATTCCTCCCTATGCCGAAATAGCCGTGCCTGCGCTAGTAGAAAGCGTAGAGTCACTTAAGTATGATGGGATATTTGAACCAGACGTAACTAAGTTTGAGGGGAATGCCGGCGCAGTTCAGGCACTCCCTGCCATGGTAGATTTGAGATCACGCTGTATACCGGTACTCATGCGAAACGGGACTGGGCAACCAGTAACGGTCTACGAGAACTCTACTTTAGGTAATGTAACGCCTCGCAATCGGGTTGGCCATCGGGAAACACAAGTCAAATACGAGGAGGTCGTTAATGAATACGGGGAAGTCGTGAAGTTAGACAATCGGTTCAAATCTAATCCTAAAACGAGTCGGGAGGGACACCACTTTCGAATAAATTCCTTAAAAAGTATTGAATCATGTTCTGTGAAAGACCTACCCGAAGCTATGCAGGCAATTTCGTTTGATGAGGACTCTTTGAATGAAACTGAAAAAGGACAATTTTTGGGGCTTCTCCGCCAAAACAAGCACTGTTTCTCGCAACATTCTTTTGACATAGGGAAATGTACCATTTTTAAGGCGCACATCAACACCGGGGACGCAAAACCTATTTATGCTACGCCTTACCGTCTACCTGTACATTTACGGCAGGCCTCTGTTAGAAGAGTTGACTGAGATGTTGAAATACGGTTTAATCCGTCCTTCTACCAGTCCATGGAGTTCCCCCATGATTTACGTACCTAAGCCAGGCGGGAAGTTGCGACTATGCGTCGATTTTAGACGAGTAAACAAAATTAGCGATCCCGATATTTACCCGATTCCTCGCATCGATGATATTATGACCTCTCTCAAGGGTTCAAAGTACTTTTCTACGATAGATCTAAGTAAGGGGTTTAATCAAATTGAGTTGGATGAAGATTCTAAAGCAAAAGCCAGTTTCAATACTTTTCATGGGCAATTTGAATACAATGTTCTGCCGTTCGGGCTAAAATGTGCACCAGGAAATTTTCAAAGATGCATGGAGCGAATTTTGGGAGATTTGCAATGGAAAAAGTGTATTATTTACATTGATGACATTTTGATTTTCTCCAAAACCTTCTCTGAACATCTCGAAATTATGCAAGAGGTTTTTGACCGACTACGGGCTGCTGATTTGAAAATGAATCCGGGAAAATGTCATTTTCTTAAAAAATCTGTTACTTACCTGGGACACATCATTTCCGAACAGGGAGTTGAACCCTTGAAGGAGAGAATCCAGGCAATACATGATTTAGCGGTACCTAAGACGCTTAAAGACGTTGAGAGTTTTCTAGGAATGTGTGCGTATTACGCTAAGTTTATCAAGGGATTCGCCCATCTAGCTTCCCCCTTGTATTCTCTCAAGAAAAAAGGAGTACGGTTTGTGTGGAATAATACACACCAACAATCTTTCGAATTGCTCAAAAGGAGTCTTGTTGAGGCCCCTGTACTGGCCCACCCCGATCTAGCTAAGGGATTTGTCTTACATACTGACGCATCTGATTTGGGTTTGGGAGCGGTTCTATCGCAAGAACAGGACGACGGAAAGTACCACCCCGTCGCTGACGCGGCCAGGTCTCTAAAAAGTATGAACGAAATTACTCCACCCACGATAAAGAATGTTTAGCCATGAAATTTGGTATCGAGCACTTTAGACATTATTTGTACGGTGGACCGCCTTTCACTCTTTTTACCGATCATTCAGCTCTACGTTGGTTAATGAAACACCCCCCACGAAACTCACGGTTAGCTAGGTGGCAAATGACCTTCTCTGAGTACGACTTTGAAATTAAGCATAGGAATAATCCTCAGTTAAGGAATGCTGATGGACTCTCTAGGAACCCCTTGTTTGCGGATGTAGCAAAAGGATTACCTGGAGAGGAACAGAACGGTGAGCGACAATCAGTACGATTTCACCAGGAAGATGGCGATGATTTAGTAGCTCATATTAACTCCGTGGTTGTCAAAGGGGAAGGAAGGGAAAGTCGTGCTTTTCAATTGCCCAAGATTTCGAAAGCCCAGGCTAAAAAGAGTGTCACTACTGTGCGCTCCAAAGTTTCACGCATTTCTCAGCAGTCAGAATCCAAAAATTCAGAAGAAAGTCAACCGTCCCCTCAAAAGCAACCTAAAATTCTTTCTCAGGTGGGTGGCATTTCGGATAGTGAACACGTTGGTAAGCCAACGCTTCCCAGTTTGAGAAAGAAACGTGATATCTGCCCCTCCTCCACTTCTGAGGAAGAACTGGTAAGAGAAGAGTTTCGCTCCGAAACAGGACGACCAAAACGAAAGGAGCATGCGCATCTAGTTTTTAGTCAAATGTTTGATGTTGCCGTGCGCGATAAGTCTAACGTTACTCTTAATCCAAAGTCTTGGAAAAAGTTGCAGCAGTTGCAAGCCGAAGATCTTTTATTGGGCGAAATTATTGAGTATAAAGTTAACAAGAACCTACCCAGTAACTTTAATCGCGCTGTTCGCATCGCTGCGCTCTCCGAACACTGCGATATGAGGGATGGGGTATTGGTGCATCTGGAAAGGCTTAGGGACACCGTGCTTGAGGTATTAGCCGTACCCGAAAGTTTGCGCTCCGAAGCTCTCGCTGCTTGTCATGATAGCCCCTATGCTGCACACGGCGGTTGCAATAAAACTTCGTTTCGACTTTCTGAACACTTTTGGTGGCCAGGCATGCACGCTGATGCAAAACAGTGGGTTAAATCCTGTCCTCGATGTCAAAAAAGGAAGGGACCCCCAAAAAACCCTAAGGCTCTGTTAAGGCACGCTCCACTTCCTGTAGAACCTTTTGAACGGGTCCATTGCGATTTAATGGATATCTCAAAAGCATCTAAAAGCGGCATGAAGCATATACTCAGTTTCATTGATGCGTTTTCTAAATACGTGATTGCCGTGCCTATCAAGAACAAGCGCGCGTATACAATCGCTCAAACTTTCCTTGAGTTTATTGTCCTGCAATATGGATCACCAAAGGAACTAGTCTCTGATCAAGGCAAGGAATTTGTGGCAGCGCTTAATAAAGAAATTTGCGCTCTCGTTCAAACTCGAAAGTTAGAAACTACGCGTTACCATCCTGCTGCTAACGGTCAGGTCAAACGCTGGCACCGCACGCTGTTAGACATGTTAAGCACTGTTACTGAAAACCATCTAGAATGGGACAACATGGTACCTTTTTGTCAGTTTGCTTATAACACCTCAGTAAACGCTACCACAGGCGAAACGCCGCATTATCTTCTGCATGCATGGGACCCTGTATTGCCTAGTGCCACAAATGTAGCTATTCCTACTGATCGTAAGTATGCCGGATTTGATTATGTTAACAATGCAACGGAAGCTCTCCAACTAGCCTGGTCACTCGCCCGAGAAAAGACGGGAGCGGCCCAGGAAACGCAAGATCGTAATTATAACCGTAATGCCGTAGAGCCCACTTTCCGTGTAGGGGATCTGGTTATGATTAAGGCCTCTAATGTAGCTAAGAAAGATCAGGTGTATAAGTTGTTAGACAAGCGTGTGGGACCTTACCGTATTGACAAGATTTTCGGTTGTGTTGCCGAGGTGTATCCAGCTGGCAACCGGCGCGCCAAACGAATTAAGGTACAGTTTAACAATATGATACCGTGTGTTGAGCCACGCGTCATTACTGCACCTGTCCACCAACACGAAGGGGATTCCACTGACACGTCTGATCATTCTGAATGTGAAATTTCTAAACTGCCTGACTCAGGACAGTCTGTCCCGAAGAAAAACTCCATAATCGATCACCCTATGCGACCCCAAAAGAGAGAAAATAAACATTTACGGATAGAAAAGGAAAAACCCAAGCCAATTGCTCCTACACGATCAAAAACGCCTATTGATCCGGAAAATGTTAAACCACACAAACCGGAACCCGCTCGAAGGAGATCTTCTGCCAGACTGGCAGAGAACACCCTACTCCGGAACCACCGCCGGAACCTAAAGTGGAACGCCCACCACTATCGCCGAAACAACAGAAAAGTTTACCTCCGTCACACATGAAATACCCAGACACCGTCGGAATCTGACAGCGCACTCGTTTTCTTAGGAGATGAGCCTCTTTCACAGGAAGCTGATCCAGAGTTATACCAACGACGAAACTTAATCCTATCGGCGGAGAGTGGCAAAAACGCATTGCACGGACTTATGGTCTTAAGATCAGACACGAGTTACCCGGAATGCTGCGACATATGCCACTGTATGAACCCTATGAAGTAATAGACGTATTAGGAGATGGGAACTGTTATTATAGGGCTTTATCTTTAGCTATTACCGGTTTGAAAGATTCCTGGAGGGATATTAAACGGGGACGTCTTGAATTTTTGGAATCTAACGAACACAAGCGGCGTTTTCAAGCCCTGTACCCAAACATCAATGAGGTGAAGGAGAGATTAACCAAGGCTGCCAAATTTGCCACTGATGATGAGATCTTTCTAACTGCCGCTTGGTTAAAAACTACCATTATGTCTTACTCTAAATACGGTAAACTTTGGGCTTGGCAACTCTTCCCCCCACTGCCCTTTTAGGAAAACAGGTCAAAATGGAACAAAATTCCCTTTACATCTACAACATTAACAGTGATCACTTCATGGTAGTGTTATCCGTTCGCGAGCCTCCCCATGGGAGTTGGCCCACCGGCAAGGCACCAAAATTAAGTGTACTCGAACTAGTTACGAGTTCCTCTAACTCTTCTTCGCCTACTGAAGCCACGGCTAAGCAAAACGCTTTAAAAGCTCAATCCGATTTTGAACGAATGTTTTCCGAATGTCCACTTTTTTCAGGACCAAACGCTATCTTTAGAAACCCGTTTCGAAGATTTCAACGCTCTAACGAATCTTCAGACGAGCGGCACTCAGGTCCGTCTGAGAGGTAGTCTTGGACGTTAAACAATACTGTGATCTGTACTATAGTTTCTGTAATATAGCTATTCCAGTGATTTGTTTTGTACAGATAAGATAACTTGTACCATGTTATGTGCACTGTATGTAGTAATTTTGACTGGTGCTTCGCACCCTAAACTGACATGCGGGTAAGGAGTTGACCGTTAAACTTTGACGACTAATTGCTATTACGCATTCTTTACTTTTTCATTGCTCTACTCAGTTAATCCATCCTTACTGATGTAGACTTAAAATTATCCAGTCGTCGGTCAACCCTTCTGGGCCATGATGCCCACTAGAGGCTCCGGTTGCAGCTTCCGGGATTCACAGCTTCTGAACAAGTGCTGCACGAAAAATCCAAGGTTTACAACCTTAACAAAAACATGTTACAAAATGTTAACCAAAAATAACCAAAACTAAACTGGCAGTCAAAAGAAACTGTCACAAACTTATTGTTCGAACTGTTTGCTTATTTTGTATAGTTGTCCAACTGTAAATAAGATTTCTATTTGACAAAAGCACAAAATCTTCCTATAAAAAGTAAAATAAAGTTCAGAAAATTCAAAAAAAACATCTGAAAACCTTTCTTAAAACATTCTTTTATTATTGTTATTGTGTATTGTCTGTTAGCTAAGTAATCTAACCGAATAGTGACCGATACCTTTGTCGAATGTTAGTATTACCTAGATAAACCAACGGAGATTAGAATGTTGATAGAGATGTACACAAACGAGACGTAACTATTATGCATAGAGAGATATAACCTGCCTGGATTAGGGCCAAGTGATTTTTAGTTGTGACTATGCGAATGTGACCGATTTTGACTTCAGGTTTCGTGTCTAATCAGCCATGGCTCCTAGAGCCCCCACCCGTTGCGCTCCTGCGCCTGATCGTGATCCCACAGATGATACACCGCCTGCGCCGCTTACCTTATACTGTCCGCCTGAAATGCGAGGTCCGTATCGAGACTATGATTGTTTGCCTGAAGGTTTAAAGATGCTGCGCGGAACTGTCGATATTTTTACAGACCCAGAAAAGTACGATATGTTTGAGTCAAATAAGCGAATACATTTGACTAGCCCACAAGTTGCGCAAGTTGCTACGCTGATATGTACGGTATGTTTCTGGAGATTTGGTTTGAGTTACTACGGAGTGCCAGTAACTATTTACCCAGTAAGTGATGAAGTTCGTAAGTCCCGTTTACCTGCAAAACAATACTGTCGTTCGTCTGTGTCGTCGTATGGTGGTGGTATGTGTCGTTGTCCCAATATTAATTGTCAAGCTGTAAGTGTGATTTTGTTGCAGCAACTGAGTGGTTGGCCCCTTGGCCTGGAATTTAGGGCACTGTCTAATAATACCGTGCGCGCGCTGCGCGAGGTCGTTGTCCAACTGTCCGAATATTTACCGTCCGATCTTTATGATTTTCGCATGCGTGTGGTGGGGGATAGCACAGATTATTACCCTAATATTTTAAGTTTTCCAGGAGTGCAGTGTGCCTATCGCCTCATTTAAGTTCAGTTTGACCAGCAATTCTTTAGTTTGCAACAAGAAAGAGTTTAGTTTAGTTCTCACTTTTAGTTTTGTCCTGTCCCTTTGCATTGTCATATTTGGTGCCGCCTATGCTTGCAATTCGAGTTACTTCATAGTGGTATGTATATTTCAGAACCATGTCTCAGAACAGCTCAGCAACTATTTCTACATCTGGATGGACCAGTATGACAACCAGTCCGAGTTCAGCGACGTCTCCTCTGACGTCATCGAGATCGACCCTGACAACGATGATGCCATGTCCACAGATTCTGCCATCTGTGTGACCTCTCCGTCCCTTCCCCCGCAGCCTGTTCAGCCCGTGGTTCGCATCTGGCAAAGCCACTACAGTCCGCCGACCACCGCAGCGGAGACCATGGACGCCCCCTCCAGAGGTCCGGAGCGGGAGCGAGTGACCCTGCCCCCTGAGCTGTGCCAATCCCACTACGATGACTGGGTCTATACGTCCCCTGCCCACACTGAAGTCTACATCCCCCGGCGGCCCATCTCCATCCTGGGGCCGGAGGTAATTCCGATGAGCACGGTTCTTTGTTTAATGTGTTTTTGGAAATTTAAGTTGTCTTTTTATTGTGTCCCCTTTCAGTTCCTCCCCGCTCCCCTCACCCTTCAGTTTGAGAAATTCCCTGCTAAGGCCCGCCTGCGAGAAGCTGTGCATGCGCTTCTCCCCCCTCTTCCCTCTGTTTTTCGTTGTCCCAACCGTTTGTGTGGTGATAAATGTGTTTTGGTTCTGTATGAGCATCCCAGTTGGGGCGCTTCCGGTCGCATGCCGTTTGACCGTCAGCTGCCCCCTATTATCTCTTTTTTGTTGAATGCACTGCAACGCGCACACCCACTCATGCCTGCTAACCTGTCTTCTCATCAGTTTTAAGTGCCTGTTGAACAATAGCTGACCATAGATCTCTAAAAAAACGTGAAAAATAGCGAAGTTTTGAAGAAAATACACAGATTTGCATGATCAGTTTTTGAGAGTATTTTACGATCGACTGAGATCACGGAAATCACGTAGACGGCAGGTGAGAAGATTATATAAATGAAGTTTTGGCTCTGTTCAGCTACTGTTCTGTCTGTGTCTGTTTTGCTGATTCATGTTTCAGTTGCACGTCTTGCCTGGTCTGACAGCCTGGATAGAGGTCCCACTTCCCCGCTGATACGGTTAGTTTACACCGGACCTGAGATTCCCTGTTCCCCCCGTGAGTTTGCTGTCACACCACGCATACACTACTGCACCATACGCGACACTGGTCTGTATTCTGCTGAGCGGCATTGCTCACTGTTTTATGCTGTCTGTTTACTGTTACGGTACTACCTCTGATTAACTGCACTGATTGAAGTTGAACGATGAATTCTAACCGATGAATAGAAGCACGCACCTGTGAGAGCGATGAGAACGTTCAATCGTAGAGATCTAAAAACATAATAATTGAGCAACAAGCATAAAAATCTGTGTTGTAGCTGTTTCCTGTCCGTGCTTGTCTGTGCATATTTTTAGCAGCCGTTTTTCCTTTTTCTGTGGTCAGGAACGATCGGACCTTGATTTTGAAACCCAGACCTGTAGACTGTTACGGATACTAAGTTTATCGTTTTTGTCTACTAACTTTTGTTCATTGTGATTGATTGTTGCACCTAGAATCTAAGAGATCTGATATAAGGTATGGTAACACTGAAAGGAATTCTTAACCTGTTATTAATCTGAGAGCTACAAACGCGATTCATGAGGAAAAACGAGTTGTCGAAACGTAAACTTCACAGAACTTTGACTGGTGTCTGATAATTGGAAATGCATTCTTCGATATTCAGCGGTTTAGAGATAGAAAAGCGGAGTACTTTGATTGATTGATTGATAGCTTTAGCCACAGTGTGATTACTTACTTATTGTCTAATGAACTATTTTTCATACCATAACTTATTCCGTACATGGTTCGAATTCTAGGCTGCTTGCTCAGCAATGGTTATTTTTGGTCCTCATTTTTTGGTCGCTGTCAGTTGGTCCGTGGTTCGATCCCTCTCTGGTCGGAACGTCACTTTTCCGACCAGTCTCATCAACGACGTCATCACCCGCTGACTCTTTTCTTCACATCTTTCAATCCTGATTTCACTTCTCCACACCAGAACCGTCGACTGCCGAGACTCCCCCCTGTGGCGCCCCACGTTGGCATCCGCCGACTTCCCTGACCGACGGCACGCCTAATGCCTCGGTAATCGTTTTCCGACCCCCCACTAGCACCGTCGCATCAGAAATCACCAGGTACGGCGCGGATCTTCACCCGCCGGCTAGTCCAACTGGAATCTCGTGTCCCCAGGGTGGCACGCTTGCACCCACTCCTTCCTTGGCCGATGAGAACTGTTACCGGCCGCCACTGTCACTGACTGCAGCCTGGAGCTCTGACCGTCGTAGGTCCCTCTCCGGTCATCTCCCCCGTCCTCAACCCCTGGAGCTCTAGCCGTCGTAGGACCCTCTCCGGCTATCTCCCACAGAAGTCGCTGTCCCATTCCCTGCTGCACTGAGCCAACCAGCCTCATCACTACCTGTGACTGCTATTTTCACTAGAACCACTACCGACAAGAAGATCTGATGAGCTAGAATTTTGTGTACTATATAATTGTATGCCTATTTGTACAGTTGAGTTGTCTAGGTTGGAGCTTTAAGTGTACCATATCTGTAATGTTTGTTTGCGATTAATCGATGCAGTTTTTGATTGTTTTGTTTTGTTACACTTCCCCCCCTAGTAAAAACCTACCACATTTTTTGCGGTGGAGAGTGTGGAGGATAGAAAATTTGGAATGTTAGGTTCGGATATGGAATTGGTAAGTTAATCTAATTATGCTCGGGAATTGATTTCTATTTTTGTATTCTGACAGATTGATAATTATGAATTGGAATTAATTTTTGTATTTGGCATTCATTTTTGTACTTGGTATTCTTTTGCTTTTGGTATTCTGTCAAATTCTGGCTAATTGTTTTCTGTGCTGGATAGCTAAGCATAAAATGTATAAATTGACAATATTGTTCCTTGTTTTGAACATTCTCGGTTGTTTGTCGCTTGACCATTTCCTGCTGTCTGAATATTGTCTCCATTTCTGCGGTGTTGGTTTTGAAGTTGTTAATTGAACTGTAATTGTGGAGATCCCATGGCTTTGGAAATATGAAATTGAAAAGAAAATGTATCTCGGAAATTTATTGCTCTGTTTAATTTAAATTTGGGGACTTATCTCCCCGGGAAACAAAGTGGGGTTAATGCGTCCAACTTTGGGATTTTTGGGAGCCAACTTCACCCTGAGAGCTGAGTTCATACGTCACTGAGAAGTGACGTATGACAACACACACACAAAGTTTAGTTTAGTTCTCACTTTTAGTTTTTGTCCTGTCCCTTTGCATTGTCATATTTTGTGCTGCATGTGCTTGCAATTCGAGTTACTTCATAGTGGTATGTATATTTCAGAACCATGTCTCAGAACCAGCTCAGCAACTATTTCTACATCTGGATGGACAAGTATGACAACCAGTCCGAGTTCAGCGACGTCTCCTCTGACGTCATCGAGATCGACCCTGACAACGATGATGCCATGTCCACAGATTCTGCCATCTGTGTGACCTCTCCGTCCCTTCCCCCGCAGCCTGTTCAGCCCGTGGTTCGCATCTGGCAAAGCCACTACAGTCCGCCGACAACCGCAGCGGAGACCATGGACGCCCTCTCCAGAGGACCGGAGCGGGAGCGAGTGACCCTGCCCCCTGAGCTGCGCCAATCCCACTACGATGACTGGGTCTATACGTCCCCTGCCCACACTGAAGTCTACATCCCCCGGCGGCCCATCTCCATCCTGGGGCCGGAGGTAATTCCGATGAGTACGGTTCTGTGTCTTATGTGTTTTTGGAAATTTAAGTTGTCTTTTTACTGTGTGCCTTTTCAGTTCCTCCCCGCTCCCCTCCCCCTTCAGTTTGACAAATTCCCTGCGAAGGCCCGCCTGCGAGAAGCTGTGCAAGCGCTTCTCCCCCCTCTCCCCTCTGTTTTTCGTTGTCCCAATCGTTTGTGTGGTGATAAATGTGTTTTGGTTCTGTATGAGCACCCAAGTTGGGGCGCTTCCGGTCGCATGCCTTTTGACCGTCAGTTGCCTCCACTCATTTCTTTTCTGTTGAATGCCCTGCAACGCGCGCACCCACTCATGCCTGCTAACCTGTCTTCTCATCAGTTTTAAGTGCCTGTTGAACAATAGCTGACCACAGATCTCTAAAAAACGTGAAAATAGCGAAGTTTTGAAGAAAATACACAGATTTGCATGATCAGTTTTTGAGAGTATTTTACGATCGACGGAGATCACGGAAATCACGTAGACGGCAGGTGAGAAGATTATACAAATGAAGTTTTGGCTCTGTTCAGCTACTGTTCTGTCTGTGTCTGTTTTGCTGATTCCTGTTTCAGTTGCACGTCTTGCCTGGTCTGACAGCCTGGATAGAGGTCCCACTTCCCCGCTGATACGGTTAGTTTACACCGGACCTGAGATTCCCTGTTCCCCCCGTGAGTTTGCTGTCACACCACGCATACACCACTGCACCATACGCGACACTGATCTGTATTCTGCTGAGCGGCATTGCTCACTGTTTTATGCTTTCTGTTTACTGTTACGGTACTACCTCTGATTAACTGCACTGATTGAAGTTGAACGATGAATTCTAACCGATGAATAGAAGCACGCACCTGTGAGAGCGATGAGAACGTTCAATCGTAGAGATCTAAAAAGATAATAATTGAGCAACAAGCATAAAAATCTGTGTTGTAGCTGTTTCCTGTCCGTGCTTGTCTGTGCATATTTTTAGCAGCCGTTTTTCCTTTTTCTGTGGTCAGGAACGATCAGACCTTGATTTTGGAACCCAGACCTGTAGACTGTTACGGATATTAAGTTTATCGTTTTTGTCTACTAACTTTTGTTCATTGTGATTGATTGTTGCACCTAGAATCTAAGAGATTTGATATAAGGTATGGTAACACTGAAATGAATTCTTAACCTGTTATTAATCTGGGAGCTACAAACGCGATTCATGAGGAAAAACGAGTTGTCGAAACGTAAACTTCACAGAACTTTGACTGGTGTCTAATAATTGGAAATGCATTCTTCGATATTCAGCGGTTTAGAGATAGAAAAGCGGAGTACTTTGATTGATTGATTGATAGCTTTAGCCACAGTGTGATTACTTACTTATTGTCTAATAAACTATTTTTCATACCATAACTTATTCCGTACATGGTTCTAATTCTAGGCTGTTTGCTCAGCAATGGTTATTTTTGACACTCATTTTTGGTCCCGACCCCCACCAGCACCGTCGCATCAGAAATCACCAGGTACGGCGCGGACCTTCACCCGCCGGCCAGTCCAACTGGAATCTCGTGTCCTCAGGGTGGCAAGCCTGCACCCACTCCTTCCTTGGCCGATGTGAACTGTTACCGGCCACCAACCACTGCCACTGACTGCAGCCTGGAGCTCTGACCGTCGTAGGTCCCTCTCCGGTCATCTCCCCCGTCCTCAACCCCTGGAGCTCTAGCCGTCGTAGGTCCCTCTCCGGCTATCTCCCACAGAAGTCGCTGTCCCGTCCCCTGCTGCACTGTACTGCTTGAAACGCACACCGATTACACCACATCATCATCATCGACAAGAAGAATTGTATGGACTAGAATTTGCAATGTATCTGTACAGTTGAGTTGTCTAGGTTGGAACTATATTACCATTTCATTTGTACATTATGTCTGTGACTGATCGAAACAGTAATTGTTTGTTCATTTCGCTCTATTTCCCCCCCTAGTAAAAACCTACCACATTTTTTGCGGTGGAGAGTGTGGAGGATAGAAAATTTGGAATGTTAGGTTCGGATATTGAATTGATAAGTTAATTTAACTATGATCGGGAATTGGTTTAATTGGTTTCTATTTTGGTTATTCTGACAGATTGGTTGATAAGTTAATTTAACTATGATCGGGAATTGGTTTAATTGGTTTCTATTTTGGTTATTCTGACAGATTGGTAATTGTGATATTTTTGTATTCGGCATTAATTTTCGCATTTGACATTAATTTCCGTGTTTGGTATTCTTTTTGTCTTCGGTATTCTGACCGTTTTCTGTGCTCAGTTCGGTAGCTAAACATAAAATGTACATATTGGTAATATTATTGTCCTGTTTGACCATTTCTTCTGTTATCTGTTGTTGTTGTTGTTGTTGTTGTTGTTTGCTGCATTAGACATCACAATGTGATGATCATCACCCGAAGGTGCAAAATATTTAGCCAGGAAACTGGCCCCGTAAGGTTGGTCAAGAACAACTCAACCAAGTTGCCAGAAGGAGTCTCAAAGCCTGGTCGACATCACGGCGGATGATATCTCCTCCTTTTTAAAGAAACATGTTCCGTCGGCCTCGGCGTTGCCATATCTGGCGGCTAGCCCGAGGAGCAGCACACAGCACAAGTCTTCAATGCAAAGATAACGGCAGTAGCCTTTGCACCAAAGTGAAAGGAACTCTAAGTGTGCTGTTCAATGATATAGCCTAATACGGGGGGAATGATTGAGTTCGCACTGCCCTCCCGGTCCTTCCTCAGAATCAGCATGGCAGCCTCATCCTCCAGAACCCGTAAGAAGGCAAAAAACCCGTTGCTTGCCCATTTTGTGGTTGTCTAAGTATTATCTCCATTTTTGCGGTGTTGGTTTTGAAGTCGTTAAGTGGACTGTGATTTCGTGGCTTTGAAAATGCAAGTTTGAAAAGAAAGTCCGTTTAGAGGATTTATGGGTCTGTTTACGAAAAAGCTCAAAATTTGGGGACTTATCTCCCCAGGAAACTAAGTGGGGTTAATGCGTCCAAATTTGGGAGCCTCCTTCACCCCGAGAGCCGAGTTCATACGTCACGGAGAAGTGACGTATGATAACACACACACACACACACACACACACACACACACACACACACACACACACACACACGAGAAACGCACTACACGAAAGGGAGCCGCAAGCTCCGCCTTACACGTCACGCACACATGATTGACAGGTCTTCCCCAAACCCCGAAAAGTTTCCAAAATTTCAAATCAGTCGTGGTTTGGCCGCCGTACGATACAGACGTGCTTCTCGCTTGGTTTTGCGTTTTACCTCTTTGCTTGCGTTCAGTACAACCGAGGGACCGATACGGGAGAGACCGGTTGGTACTTCATCTTGTCAGCAGTATAACCGAGGGCCCAATACGGGAGAGACCGGTTGATACTTGTTTTGTTGTTCAGTGATTTACTCGGGACCGGCCACGACTCTGTCTTTTGTTTTCTCTAACCAACCTTCACCTATTTACTGTGCTCTACTTTACCTTACCCTGCCTGCCTTTCGAAAGACCCAACCATCCTGACCTGGCGCATCACACTTGGAACTGGATCAATCAGGTAGCTTGAATCGTGAGTTTAATCGATCTAGAAGGTTAATATTATTATGAGCCTGTGAGTGAGATTTTAAAAGGAAAAGTGTCTAAAACTTTAGGTTTGAAGTGAAACTTGAATTTGGGGCTAACACAAACTGTTTGTATCGTGCTCGTCTGTCCTTGTATCCGCTTGTACTAACCTTGTTTGATCTGGTACTCTGTCTGTTCTTATCTGTATGTCAGTAACCCCATGTTTTAAACTGTAGATAATATTATGCTATGTATAATTATAATCTTGACAGTCTCATTAAACAAATAATTTAATTTAATTAAGGCGTGAATTGGCTTTACCTGCGTATGAGCGAGAGAGAGTAAGAAGTTAGATACCTAGATCACTCTAAAGTAGGAAATAACTGTGAACCGAATATCTGGACTTAATATTAGATAGGTTAAAAGTGAGACCCCTGTATAGGCCCTTGAATGATTAGGGAATAGCAAGTATAAAGCCAGTGCTCGACGTGGATCTTCATAGATCAGTGACTAACTCTGAAGGAAGGTGGAATAAAACGACCCCCAAATACCCTTTTCTTTTCATAAGCATACACTACGGGATCTTGAACCTGTAGAAAAGACAATATTCGTTTATTTAAAAATTCACAGAGTTACATCGGCGAAACATATTTTTTACACTAGTCTAATGAGCAGTTAATTCTCAAGCCTGCACGTCAAAACGTTAACCAGATTCGTCATTGTAAAAACGTTACAAAGTTTGATATGTGCAATGAACGATACTTATAATGATAGTATTGTAGAAGGTAGCTATAGTTTCCAGTAAGGACTTTGTCACCCACTAACTGAAGTAATATGCTTAAAATTTACAATTGTAGTATCAATCAGCGAAAGTAATATTAATGGAATAGATACTCTTTGAAATATGTTAGCTACACTTGTATTCATAAAATCAGAACTAAACTGGCGGATTAAATGGATTAACTTAAACGGATTAACTAAACGGATTAAAAGTGTATTCATAAAATGCTGATTAAACTACTTAAACGACTTAATTTAATCCGTTTAAGTTAATCCGTTTAATCATTTTATGAAAAGGCCCTCAGTTTAAACCGTTTAAGTAGTTTAATCCGTGATTTTAGGAATACGTGTTTTTAATCCATTTAATCTGTTTAATTTAATCCGTTTAAGTTAATCCCTTTAATCTTTTTTATGAAAAGGCCCCTTGTATTTTCCAGCAACTAGAGCAGTTTCAGCGCAAACCAAGAAAAATGTCACTCCACAGTAAAGTGTAAATGTTGGTTGGAAAATTTCATTGGGTGGTTTTTGAGAAATCTATGCTCACAACAAATAGTTGCAGTTTCCACCAAATCTCTGGATTGAATCAACAGACTCTAGGCTAGCCAGACTCTACCAATCAGAGACACATGTAAGGTGTGCAATTTGCAATGCACAAAAATATTTTCTCCGGCGTAGTGTGGTACAAACTATAACCCCCGTGCACTAAAGTAGGCACAGTGCGCAATGTGCTGCAAAATTTTTGTCCTGTTGCAGAAAAGCAGCAATAATTACGCAAGCTTTGCGCAAAGTATGCAGCAATTGACTTAGCTTTGCGTTCTCTGATGGAATATACATATGTCCGTTACCGTCCGCTTCCGTAGGATGGCCGATCAGGATCCACTCATATACTACATAGGATATCAAACCCCTGCTTCACCTCATTAGTCATATCAAGAGTGCATAATTGCACTATATATTAGAAGAAGAGTAAGCCACCAATATGAGGGCTTCTCTTTACTGCATGCTGCGTTACTGCATTGCGTAACGGTGCTCCGCCCACTATACGCGAATGTTCCCCCGTTTGGTAGAGGGGATCAATCAGATCGACAGCTCATACCCCCCTCCGTTTGGTTTGGCGGAGGACCCAGTTTGGTGGGGGGGGGGGTAGACGACAGGAAATCAGATTGCAGAGACCCCCTCCCCGTTTAGTGGGGGGGGTAGAGCAGAGGATTACGGTAGTTTCATTGCATTTCCACAATGGGTCCCCGTTTGGTGTGGGGGGGAGCCAAAAGAGGTCCCCGTTTGGAGGGGGGGGGGTTAGACTAAAGGGTCACCGTTTGGGGGGTGGTCGCCAGCAGCCAAGAAGATGCAGCCATTCTTTGCCTGTCTTGACGACCCCCCAGCAAACGGGGGCCCCCTTTTGGCAAACCCTCCCAACCAAACGAGGAAGGGAAATGCTTTTCAACCCCCCACCAAACGGGGGAACATTCGCGTATTGTGGTCCTAGCACCGTTACGCAACGCATTGAAGAGAAGCCCTCTCGTGGCTTACTCTTCTTCTATAATTTAAGGAATTAATTATGGACTCTTGGTCATATCTAGTCACCTTAGTCCCGCTATGTTGCCTGAACCCAACTGCGCACATTCTTAATATTGGTCTTCCAGTAGCTGACAGACAGCACCGCTACAATTCAATTTCTATTCGATTTAATGTATTTCGATTTGTCAAAGTTGACTCAATGTCTGACCCAGTCCATACTGTTTCGTAGTTTGCCTTCATGTTGGAAGTAAACCCGACGGCAAGCTTCAGTCGACTATTAATTGCGTTGTTTTCGAATTGCGGGCTGATAATTGGCCTATTGCAGGATAATTGGCTTCCTTGCTACAATTGACGAGCTTAGTGGCACTCTCTTTCAGTCTGATGTTTATTGTGATCGAAATTGCTTCAAATAACAGCAAATGAAACAGCAAATTGTCTGCAACAATGCTCTGCTAACAGAGGGGGATTAGTTGATCCTAGTTATTGTGGCATTTGTTGTTAATAAACTCAAAGAATAAAATAATATTAACAAAGACGCTAACAAGTTGAGAAAAATTTCGTTCTATCATTAACATGGATTAATAAAATTGGAACTACTTACTAACCCTTTTCATCCGTAACCCCCCCTCAAATCATAAAACATGACGCAGACATGAAGCTAATGATTTCACCAGATTTGAAAAACAAAATTCCGGTAGGGTTGTGCTCAATTATCAGGAATACCAGTATTTTAATTTTAGTTCCTGATTGTATAATTTATAATTCGGCTCATTAAGCCCGCATAATTTAAAGATTGATTAATTTGTTACATATAATTTTTAATTTCAAAGGCTTGACGGGCGTCTTGTCATCAAATTTCAGAAAGACATCTCGGGTTCTTAAGCTAAAGCTACAAAAATCTTATTCAATGAAAATATGCAGCTAACAACAGCAAATTTAAAAACTTGGTCATTTTAAAAATTATTCGTAAGTCCGGCAAATTTTTTGTTTTGCCTGTGCACCGCCCCCTCCCCCTCTCGTTCTAGTTTGAAAGGTGCCTTTAAAAAGTTTGAGTCAAAACTATTATTGATAATTAGAGCGACGTCAAGGTATAGCAACTAACTATAAAAGGGACCGTCAGGTACGATTGGATTAATTTCTGCAAAGTTTCATCTGTCCAACAATTCGTCTCTCAATTTGTCGAAATGGCCAAATTCTGCTTGGTTGTCTTGGTTGCCCTGGCTTTCGCTTTCATGATGGTAAGTGGGGGAACTGATCTTGACATTGAAGAATACGGGGCATCATTCCGCGTGTGCCCTTGTCAGGACTCTCTGCACATGCCAGAGTTCTTTCTATTACTGTTGTTGTATCAGGACTGAATTTCTACAACTAATTCCATGTGTGTCGGTTTACTCCATGGAGTCTGTAGACAGGTACTGTAATAAGCAAGTGATGTTTCAAGCCCTGACACTGAAATTGCAACTGAAACTGAAACTGAAAAACTGAAGTTTTTCGAATTAGAAATATCATTTGCATATGTAGTTCATTTGCATACTGTGCCCCTGAGAGAAATCACTGTTACTCTTCTTCACACAAGCGCAATACAGCTTGCCCTACCCAGTTGTGTCTGATTTTTCCCGTCTTATTTTTCTGCTCTCTATGTCGGATTCTGATGCTATTCCCTCTGGACTTTCAGTAGACCAAGTGAACCAGTTGATTCAAGCTGCTCTGGCAAGTAAAATTTCTAATCCGCCCACACTCGATTTGCCTACCAGGTTTAGTTCTTCTGGTCTGCAGCAACAAGCCGACCATCTCTTTGCTGTGGACCGCGAACTGGTTAAAATTGCTGCTGCCGTCTCAAAAGTGGACGGTACTGTAGACGGTGACGCCATTCTTGAAGCTGTCGACTCAGCTCGTGGTCTGATTAAGGATCGCCAGAAGCTCCTAAAGATTGCCGATAGAGGGGGCTGGTCTGCTGTCAAAAAATTTCAAGGCGCCTCGGACATCGGTGAATCCGAAGCCGAAAGCAAGAAAATCCAAAAGGCGATTGACGATGCTAAAGCTGAAGCGGCGAACCGACGGAAGTTTTCCTCCAACTTCTCCGATTCCACCCAGCGTTTCTACCCATATTCTTGGCGTCCCCAGTCCTATAACCTGGCGCCTCGCCACCAAGCGGCCGGCGGCCCTCGCCCCTTGCTCAGTGGACTCTACCCCACGAAAGTACCGACTTCTGACCCCCGGTATTTCTACACCTGCAACGGCTGCGGTCGTTACGGCCACTGGTACCGTGAATGTCCATGGAAGCAGTCCAACGAACCTGGTACCAGTGGAACCCAATCCAACAAGTAGTAAGCTTCCTGCCATTCTTCCTGGTAAGTCCGACTCTGTAAACCGTATTAAGGGTAGCTTGCAAAGACATGTTGAAAAGTGGAAATCGATTACCTCTGACTGGTATGTACTTGATATGGTTCAAAACGGGTTTTCTATTCCCTTTTTACAATCCCCGCGCAGTGCATATTTTAAAAATAGTCGTTCCGCTTTTCAATATTCCGAATTTGTATCAAAAACTATTTTAGACCTGCAAGCAGCTGGTTTCGTAAAAGAGGTTTTCTCTCCACCTTTCATAGTCAGCCCATTATCTGCTACTTTTTCTAGTGGTAAAATGCGATTTATTCTTGACCTTCGCTACCTAAACCATTTTACGAAGCCTCCTAAATTTAAGTTGGAAGACATTCGCATCCCCCTCGAATATCTGCAAAAAGGTTCGTTTATGTGTAGTTTTGATATCAAGTCTGGGTATTATCATCTCGATGTCAGAAAAGATTATCAAACGTTCTTGGGATTTTCCTGGAGCTTTCAGGGCACACAGAAGTTTTTTGTTTTCACAGTTCTACCCTTTGGGCTCTCTTTTGGACCATACCTTTTTACTAAATTATTTCGACCTGTCATTAAGTACTGGAGGAACTTGGGCTTTAAAGTATCTATTTACCTAGACGATGCCATTATAATAGGCAATAATTACTCTGAAGTTAAAGGCTTTGCCGATGTGTGTCGACGCGACTTGCTCGACCTGGGCTTTACGTATAATGAAAAATGTGTATGGGAGCCTTCCCAACGTTTGAAGCATCTCGGCTGGATCATTGATTCTAGCATGTTTTGTTTGGAAATTCCGGAAATTCGAATCCAACGTTGTTTCGACTACCTGTCTTTTCTTTTGAAGTCGAATACCGCTACTCCCCGGCAAATAGCAAAATTAGCCGGTCAATTAAATTCTTTTTCTTTTGTTTTCGGTAATCTTACAGGCCTCCTCACCCGCGCCCTGTCTGCTTTTATCGCCTCATCAACAGGCTGGGACAGAAAGCGAAAGCTTTCCACAGATGTTCTCTTTGAATTGCGTTTTTGGAAAACTCATGTTTCTAAACTCCCTCCTATAAAACTTTTGTCTCGAACCTTGCCAGAAGTTTTGCTTTACTCTGATGCTTCCTCTTCTGGCTGCTCTGCTGTCCTCCGTAGTGACCCTCTTTCTGCGGCTGTTATGAATTGGGACGTTTCTGAGAAAGAAACCTCTTCTACCTATCGTGAACTTCGTGCAATCGAATTTGGTCTTCACTCTTTTCAATCTCGGCTCAATGGCAAAGTAGTAAAATTTTATACTGATAATTTAGCTTCTTGTTCAATTATTAAAAAGGGTAGCCGTCGTCCCCATCTTAATTCTGTTGCTCTTCGAATTTATTTACTCTGTATTAAACTCTGTGTACGCTTAGAACTTGAATGGGTGCCCCGTTCCCTGAACGCTGTCGCTGACCATTTCAGTCGCCTTTTAGATGCACATGACTGGTTTATCTCCGGAAAAATGTTTTCATTTTTCTCGGCCCACTGGGGACCCTATACTGTAGATAGGTTTGCTTCCTCGCAAACTGCACAGCTTCCCCGATTCAACTCTCGCACATGGCTTCCTGGGTCCTCGCAGGTAGACGCTTTCGCAGTCTCCTGGAAAGGGGAACAAAATTGGTTCGTACCCCCGTCTATTTAATCCCGCGTAGCTTGCACCACTTACGCTTAAGCTCTGCATGTGGTACCCTTGTCTGTCCCCTTTGGACCTCTTCGTATTTTTGGCCCTGCATAGTCGATTTCTATCGCCTTTTCCCGTCAGCTTTCCGCAGCTTCTATATTTTTTCAGCAGCTGAGGTTTTGCGGTTCGACCCCGCAACTCTTTTCGTAGTTTCGGCTGGATTTCGCTCCTCTTTTATTGCATTCAACCTAAATTTTTCCGATTCTGCACTTTAAACAACACTATCTCTTCGTTTCTCTTTTTCTTGTTTTGTTCTTTTTGCATTTCTGTTGAAAAAATAAAGTTATTTTGTAATATTTGAAAAAATAACTGAAGTTTTTCGAATTAGAAATATCATTTGCATATGTAGTTCATTTGCATACTGTGCCCCTGAGAGAAATCACTGTTACTCTTCTTCACACAAGCGCAATACAGCTTGCCCTACCCAGTTGTGTCTGATTCCCCTCCCCCCCCGCCACGTCTTCATAATTTTCATTTCTTCTACATGTATTTTGTTTGTTTTTAGAACTTCGCGATCAGTTCACGTCATTTCTCGAGTCCTCAGAGTCTCCTACGGCGGCAGCGGACTCAGATTTCCTTTTCGCTTTTCTGGTTTCGGCGAAAGCCCCATCTTCGGTGCGTTTGTATTCCAGTGCTCTCCGTCAATTCAAACTTTGGATGGCGGCACGCGGTGCTCCTTGGCTCCCCTGCTCCATCCCCTTCTTAGCTGCCTATTTACGTTTCGTCAGCGCTTCTCACTCTGCTTCCTCCTGCGTCATTGCTTTCAGTGCCATTGCGTGGGCGCACCGGCTTTCAGGTCAACCCTCTCCTACTGACTCGTCCTTGGGAAAAATGGCCCTGGAAGCTGCTAAGCGCTGCTGTCATGCCAAACCCTGTGCTCGGGTTGCCTTTACTAAGCCCCAGGTTTCTACTCTGCTGAACCATTTATCCCAGTTGGGTTCTCTCCTATCCTTGCGCCTCGCTGTTCTCATCGCCGTCCAATTCTATGGTTTCCTACGGGTTTCTGAAGCTCTCGGTCTCCGTTTCAAAGATATTACTGTCACCGTGACTCACATTACGGTTTTGGTTAGCAAGTCGAAGACCGATCAGTATAGTTCCGGTTCTACAATTCTGATAGCGTCTGGGGTTGGTCCGATAGCCCCTGGCCCTTAACTGATATTATTTTAGACCGCCGACTGAAACTGATACTGAAACTGAAACTAGTATTAGTAATGACCTGAAACTTGGAATGAAACTAATAGTCTTTTCTCAAAACATGAAGATTTGAAGGTTTCGTTAATCTTCTGCCGTGGAAGCCTACGTAATCATCCATATATAATTAATATTGTTTGTCAAGTATCGGAACTGCAGTGTTTTCGATGAACTGAAACTGAGACTCAGCCTGATATTAAAACTGAAACTGAAATGATTTTCTGTTTCCGACTGAAACTGAAATTGAAACAACAGAAAATTATGTTGGATCCCCAACTTAACCTGAAGCTCAAACTAAAATAAAATAGCCTACTGAAACAACACTAATAATCACATTAAGCTAGAATTACTATGGTCAATATTAAAACTAATTGATTAAGGGGGCGGATTGAGATTTTCTGACCGTCACCGAAATTTCTCATTTTCGAATATTTTCCTTCCCGTGTGTCCGCAAAAGAAGACAAGTGCGGTTTTGCAAAACTTTTCCTATCATTCACAATAGCTCTTCAAGGTGACCCCAACATGATGTAAAAACATAAAAATATCAGTACAATAAAGAGTCAATACAATGTTCAGTCCGCGGATCCACAGGGGATACACAGATATCAATGAGAATAGGAAAATACCAAGAGGTGGACACCCAGAAATCCGGTGGTTGGGCACTTCCTGTATTAAGGAGGTCCTGCAAAGCCCCCCGGTCCCCCGAGCCTTCAGCTTGCCCCTCGAGTAATCCTGTAGCCCCACAGGAACGGTTGCAGCCAGTAATAGCCACGAGTCGCCTGACGAAAAGATCGTTGGGTGATTAAGGTTGGCTAGACTTCTGGGTGTCCAGGTTTTGATATTTTCCTATTCTCAAACATAAGAAAGTGAAAACAGGAAAATTTCTCCGCTCCCGCAAGTTCGAAAGCTGTGTCAGTGCCAATGGGCTATAATTTGGCATAAATCTTGGCTCGACTGGGTAGAGTGCTTACATCTGTGTGAAGTTATTTCCTGAAGGGCAGCGGATTTTCTACGAATTTTCAAAGTTGAACTGAGCATAGGCCCGTATAGGAGGTACCAGGCACCGCGAGGATACGAGGACTCAAAACAGAGAAGTTCAACTTTTCACTAAGGATAGGAAGGAAAAAAACTAGCCAGGTCGGGAATCGGACCAACACCCTGAGCGAAGCACTACACCAACGGCTAATCAGCTGAATTCCCATATCAGGCTTAGTATCAATCAATTTTATGGCTGCTTCTCTTATATATATTAGTACTGAGTGACTGAGATGTACTTATGATGTATTGAAAAATGGCTACACCACTAAGGAATTTTTAAGTAAATAACAACTTTTCGCGCAGATATCTGGCGTTTTCAAACATTTTGGTAGGTTATCTTCGTCACAAAACACTGTATAACATTCAAAATAAAAATAAAAGATTTTCTTCACATCTGACTGACTGATATCCCACAGTATCAATCAATTTTATGGCTGCTTCTCTTATATATATTAGTACTGAGTGACTGAGATGTACTTATGATGTATTGAAAAATGGGTACACCACTAAGGAATTTTTAAGTAAATAACAACTTTTCGCGCAGATATCTGGCGTTTTCAAACATTTTGGTAGGTTATGTTCGTCCAAAACCTGTAAAAATAAAACCGATTGTTTTCACGCATTTTGGTCAGCTTACATCTTAAGGTTAAACCTTTAGCTTATTCTGAGCTAATGAAAAGTTGAATCGAAAAACGGACTTCAGATTCGTGTTCTACGACCCCGAAAAACCCGTATATACAGCTTTTCAGCAAAATCGAAGACAAAAATGTTTAGGTTTCCCTTGGTCCCCCCTTGAATTCGAAAAAAAAATCTAATTTCGCGAAATCGGAAAATCTTGCCATATTTGAACTCAGCGTAGTCGAAAACATACTCATTGTAAACTTTAGCTAATTTGGTTAAGTTTTAAGGATTTTGAGTGGGGGAGGGGTAATCGAGATAAGATCCCGAGGCTTAGTTCTCTCTACATCTGACATCTTTCTTCTAACCCTAAATCTTTTTTCTTGAGGTTGCTCTGTGAACCTAATTCTATCTTTGATTAATTTCTGATTCCTCGCTGGATGGGAGTTTGCGTCAAATCATGCAATAATACAACACAGTAGTCTATCGTGGCAGTTTAATGCAAATCAATTCTATATCCATAGAATAACGCGGGGATATGAGAGGGTGCAGACCCCCCCCAGACCGACAAAAAAACGGGTAGACCCCCTCAGCAAAAAGGAAAAATGGGCAGACCCTTTCGTCCAGAAAGGAAAAAGGGTAGACCAGGCGATTTTGACCAAAAATTGGTCATTTTTTAGCAAATATTAGTGATGTTTTTAAAAATTTTCCAAAAATCGCTAAAAATTGTAATCTTTTACTAATTCTTTTTAAAAAACGTTAAAACTTAGCGATTTTTGCTAATTTAGGGGTAGACCCTCTTAGAAGTTTGGAAATTTTCAGGTGGCAGACTCCTCGCCGAGATCGGGGTAGACCCCCCCCCAGAAATGGACCTTGTGTTAATGTATGTCTATATCTATTTTCGCATTTATAATTTTGCCTTATTTGTTTCTCGTTTTAGGTAGAGGCTCAAGTGGACTGCCTTCACGAGTGCAAGCCGATTTGCACTGCAACCGGGGCACTGTTGAACACCGGATGCGATGGAAAAAGCGGGCCCGTCTGCACCGAACTGAGGGACATCTACGGCCAATACTGTCCTTGTAATGAATAAGAAACGACGAATTCAACGAAGAGATGACACTGCAGTGACAGAAAATACAAGAGAACAGTAGCATATCACATACCAAAATTTTTTGCATGCATACCATACATTCAGCTTTAGTAAAATTTAATATGACATGTTTGTTATTGTTATCGCTCTGACATCGCATTGAGTTCGATAGAAGGTAACGATTCATTTGGGTGCATATTGTTAACACACAACTCAAACCAAGTCCGCATTTGATGGCTTTCCG
This sequence comes from Trissonchulus latispiculum, assembly GCA_030248195.1. Classification (NCBI taxonomy): domain Eukaryota; kingdom Metazoa; phylum Nematoda; class Enoplea; order Enoplida; family Ironidae; genus Trissonchulus; species Trissonchulus latispiculum. The sequence continues at coordinate 47,854 of JASAND010014484.1, forward strand.
AAATGGTCGCACAATCCGCACGCAAAGACTCTACGTTTCCGTTTAGGGCAGGTTTTGAAAAAACTCCGACACTTGAGCAGCAGCTGCGCAGCTAAAACTGTAAGATTTAGAGCAGGCTTTCTCAAACTCCAAACCTTTACTAAAGAGATAACAAGCAGCTGGCGAAATTCACAACAACGCGCTATTTATATAGCGCTCAACAACAGTAATATGCAAATGAGCTTTGGGTGTTTGATTGTAGTGAAGCTCATTTGCATATTCACATAAACAGACAGTGAACAAATATTAAATCACTCCTCCCTCAAAGAGTCAAGAGTTCCGAAATTTTTATGGAGGAAATCTTTCCAAGATTGGCTGTCCAAGATTCGAATAATGCAGCTTCTTTGAGCCAAATGCGGGCGCGTAGATCTTCTGAGACCTGCATCGTTATTGACCTATTATTGAGGTTGAGGATGAGCTAGTGAATGCAAGGTCAAGTCGCCTTCGTTATCCAAAGACGGCAGCTCGGGGTCGACAAACTGGGAGGACTCAGGAGCAGCATCCCAAAGATGGTTCACATGGCGTCTCCAACGGAGCTGATCCACCCGTACAACGTACGAAACCGGACTGGAGATATCAGTGATGCACATGTTTCGGTACCTGGACGGTGATCTAAGACCCAGACCTTCTGACCCAGGCTGAACTTGCGGTCCTTAGCGTGTCTGTTGTGATCTAACTTCTGTCGACGTTGGCGTTTCTAAATCTGCTTCCTTTAAACCGGACGTAGTGCATCCAAGGATGTGAGTATTTCACGACCAAACATCAGTTTAGAAGGAGACTCATCCGTTGTGGAATGAGGTGTCTGACAGTATCGTTGTAAGAAATGAGCCAGCCGCAGCTTCACGCTGACCCGTTCTCCCTTCGAAGCTTCCAAGGCATTCTTGAATGTTTGCACAAACCTTTCGGCGAGACCATTTGACCTCGGATGATATGCCGCCACCAGAATATGTTCTACTCCATTCTTCAGTAAGAATTATTCTCGTAACGGCGCAGTAGTAAACTGAGGCCCATTGTCCGAAACAATTTGCTTCGGATTACTAAACCGAGCAAAAATGGTGCTGACGTCATCAACCAAATGATCTGCGATAGTTGACTTCATTTGGATTACTTCCGTGTATTTGCTGTAGGCATCTACCACCAGTAGCCACATGGATCCTTGAAATGACCCGGCAAAATCCATGTGAACTCTTTCCCATGGTCCTGTGGAAACTTCCATTGGAAGCAAACTCGCTTCCGGAGGCAAGTTTCTTTGCAGTTGGCACAAGGTACATCGATGGAAGGTGTCTTCCACGTCGCCGTCGATACCCGGCCAGCAAACATATGATCTTGCCAAAACCTTCACCTTTACCACGCCTGGATGACCCAGTTGTAGACTCTGCAAAACAGCTTTGCGCAGGTTTGTTGGAATGATCACCCGACTCCTCGGACGATGCATCCGATTTAAACAGATAACTCAGCACGACATCGGCAGAATGTTTCAAACTCCGACCCAACCTTCGCCGGCCAACCGGTTTGAACCCACCCGAGGAGTTGCTTATGAATCACATCGCGCTGCATTTCCTTGGCCACGGCTTCGGCATTTGGGAAGGTAGCGTCGCATTGCTCCACAACACGAGCTACCAACCCAGCTGCAAGGTCTTCTTCTGTATCATCTGCATCATATTCAGCTTGAATCGGCAACCTCGGAAGAGTGTTTGCGTGCCATGCAGATCTGTCTTCCGAAACTGAAATTCATAGTCATCAGTTGAATCGCTGTATCTTTGCAGCGGCCACCATTCGGATTCCATTCTTGGCAGATTCGGATTCCATCAAAGCTAGCAGCGGTCGATAGCTCTTTTCGGCCTGATTACGTGCTCGGGAAGCAAAAGCAATCGGATTTTCCCGACCACCTTCTACCTGGGACAGAACGACACCAAGCCCCACTGCAGAAGCGTCACAATCCAGACGTAGCAGCAAGTCAGGATTGTAGTGGCAGAGCATACCAATTTCCTTCAGGCAGTTGCGAATACCACTGAATGAACTCTGTTCCTCTGCGCCCCAGTGCCACTTGACATTATTTCTGAGCAGATTATTAAGAGGAGCAGCCCAGGATGCTAGATGACTGATGAATTTTCCATAGCAAATCACCATGCCCAGAAACGTGCGAAGTTCTTTCACAGACTTCAGCGCTGGCGTATCAGTCACCGCTCTCACCTTATCAGGATTTGGGCGGCAGCCTTCTTTTCCCACTATAAGACCAAGCAGCTTGATCTCGTCCTGGAAAAAGGCGCATTTGTAAATGCGCCGTTGGAGGCCTTTGGCAGATAGATGATCCAGGACTGCACGTAGATTGCGCAAATGAGCTTGATCATTTTCTCCTGTGATACGAATATCATCCAAATAAACTGTGAGTCCTGGGATACCATCCAAAATCTCTTCCATTGCTTGGTGAAACAGGGAGCCGAAGAAATTCCACACGGCAACACCTCCCAGCGATATAGACCTCGATGGGTGGTCAGCGCAGTCAATGACTGACTAACTTCATCCAATGGTAGTTGATTGTATGCTTAAGCCAAATCAAGTCGACTGAATCGCTGACCTCCTCGTAGTGCTCTTTGACAATCTTCTGGACGCGGTAGTGGGTATTGATCTACTTGCAGAGCTGGATTCAGGGTTACCTTGTAATCACCACACAGCCGGTTAGTAGAATCTGGCTTGATCATTTTGACAGTTGGAGTCTGCCAATCAGAAATGTTGACTGGTTCTAATTGTCCATCAGCCACCATTTGATCCAATGTCTTCTCCACTCTGGACTTAGTGGCATAAGGCACAGGCCTTGGTTTGAACGACTTCGGTTGAATACCGTCCTTCAAGTGCAAGTGAACTGGCGGCCCAGTGAATTTTCCCAGCCCAGACGCGAAAAATGAGTTTTTGTACTGATCCAGTAGTTTACTGAGTTCAGGTGGAGATCCGCTAACCTTGCTGCCAGCAGAAGCCTTTACCTGACTGAGCTCTTCTGGAGTGCTCTGTACCTTCGTTGTTTTCATCAATTTTCAGACCGGTTAGTGCCAAAAGATATTTCCATCCATGGACGTCCAAACAAAGGGTTACTGGGTTGATCCACAACGAAAAGTTCCAATTCTTTTCGTTTTTGGCCATTTAGCTTCACTTCGACTTTTGCAACACCTTTCACGCGTAGTTGATGCTGACTGGCCGCCAGCAAAGTTCGAGTTGTTGGTTGAACTGGCCATGGGAATCAATTTTCCATTGATTCGCGGCCGTAGCATGACCGCTTCGGAACCACTGCCTTCTCCCGGAATCTGTTGAACCCGGACTCCACCAACACCCGCAAGCTTCTTCCTAGAATTGTTGGTTTTAGTCCTTTTAAAACTTGCCTTAGAACCCACTGCAAGGGCTCTGCAAACTGCCGACAGGTGTCCTGTTTTTCCACAAGAATGGCACAGTGACGCTTTGTGAGGGTAATCCATCCTCCAGTGACCCATTTTACCGCACCCGTAGCATGGACTAGGTGGCGTTGAATTTTTGCCTGGAGCAGAACCTTCGAGTCCCTGCCAGTACTGGGATTTACACCTCTATTCTTACCTTCCACCTGATACCTGAGGATTCTCTCCTGCAGTCTTACTAAGAAGAGTGGAATCCTTCAGCGCCATCTCAAAGTGAAGTGCCCGTTGTACTATTTCCCCAAACGTACCTTGAGGATTTTCAATCAACTTGTTTCGAATCCTCCCTTCTGCCAGACCAAAAATGAATTGATCAATCAATATCACATCCATCATAGATTGGTCGTATTGGCAGTACATGATCAGTTCTTCTAACCAGGCAGCAAAGTCAGTCATTCCTTCTCCAAGTTTCTGGGATCCATGTAGTCGCACCTTGTACCGTTCTAATTGTAGACTTCGCTTAAGTTGGAGGTGGTTCATCGGTTGTTCATTGAGCTGAGCATAGCTGAGTTCTTCCGGAGTGGTAGGGAACAGCACTGATAACAGGAATTCATAAGCAGGCAAGGATAGTTGACCCAGCAAGATAGCAGCACGTGGTTTCTGGTTGTGAACACCATAGGCCTCAAGTTGGCTGCAAAGACGTTGTTCAAAGGCAATCCAATCCTGGCTTTTATCATATTGACCCAGAAACTGTAAATCCGCTGGTCGGATTTGAGACGGAGGCTTTCTTGAGACAATGGCATTGTTGAGTTTAAGGCAGTTTGTTTTTCTACCCGAAACCGGGTACTTGAATAGTTGAGCTGACTTAACTATCCAAATGAAATGTGAAGCCTAGGGATTCACGCTGTATGCACATAATTAAGAGATATTTAATTATTAGTCTTTAATAAAGAAAAATACTTAGACGCACAAAACAGTGCCCATGCTGCATTGGAACACCACAACTAAACAGCCTCAGGGCCAACCACAGATTCGCACTTAAAGAGGATACATAAGCAGCCAACGAGAAACAACCAACCAGTGCTGCTAACAGCAACCTTCCGACTGAATTGAGACGAAGCAAGTTAACAGAACTTTTTAAACGGGAGTGCAGCAATCTGAATTCAGAGAATTGCATCGACAACTCGCACCTGAATAGAGAACTCCATTTTAACTGAGCAACACTTACAAAGCACCTTAAATCCAGCTGCACTAGTCATAATTCCAAGAATTGCAAATAGTAACCAAAAATGCCAATGCACCAAAGTTTAGCAGTCAAAACAAAAGAGAAACAGATTCAATTTAAACTTTGCAACAACTAAAACACAGGAAAAGATTGCCTTCACACACCTCCCCCCTTCGGAAGAGGGATCGTCTCCTGACGAAACACCAAAGACACAAATCATCTTTCAGGCGATTACATTTTCAGACAACTGCTCAGGCACTCACAACACACATACACATACGAAACGGCATCTCAGGATGATCAAAACAAAAACGAAAATGGGAACCAATTAAAAGGAATTGAATTATATTTGCTAAAGCAAAGTAATTGTTGGATAAAATATGGCAAAAATTAAAGCAAATGGGATAACGTAAGGCAAGAGTTAAATCAAAAAGTAAATATGATAAGAATAAGGCATAATCAATAAGTCATTCCAAAATAGGTCAGTTACTGTTCAGCGGTTAACTCCAATAGTTCTTGCAGCCATTCGGTGACAGCTAGAGGACTTGGGTGGATATTGTCAGGAAAATAGGGTCGGCGTTGATGGGTATGGAGGCGTCGAATTTTGGTTGGATACGAGCAGAGGCGGAACCCGCGGAGGGCAGCTTGACTTTCCAGATCCGAGTTGATCTGGTCGATGTCGGCCATCTCAACGCTGTCCTCACGCGGAGTGATGGTGTTGATGATCGTACGGTTGGCGCCGAATCGAGACAGCAGGACATCGATGAGGTCACGGAAGGCCAAGGTCACCCTCTCAGGAGTTTGACCACCGCGTCGACCGTGGCGGATATTGTTGATTCCTGCAAAGACGACGACCATCTGAACAGATTGTGGGATTAGATCGTCCAACACGTACATCAACACTTCTTCCAGCAGGGCTCCACTTCGGGCAACGAATCCCATCTGGTCAGGGGCCACATCCCTGAACCGCAGAGCAATGGAATCGCCAACCAGCACCACCTTACAGTCATTGACAGGACCCGGGAGGGGACGTTCCACGTTCCGGGCTAAAATGAGACTACTAGTCGCACTGATCCCAAACAAGTTCTGACCAGTCAGTTCCTGCCGGGGATTCCGAACAAGGCGCTGGAGCGAACATCCGGTCGACATGGTGTACTCACCGAAGTCCAACAGTAGAAGTTCGTGTTTTGTTTGTAAACACAGAACATCAGTGTTTTGCCGCAGTAAATCCGCTAGTCTATCCTTTTGTTCTGGGGTAAGTGCTGAACCGTCCATCGTGATATCTGCCGGTAATCCTCGTGGAATGGATCCTGCGATGCGGTCGTCTTTTGGCTGCAATTGCTGATCCGCGTAATGAGCCTGGGCCGGTGTCATTGGTTCCACAGTTCCAAGAACCTGTTGAGCATAGACCGTAACTGGTTGAAGCGTTGGGTTCATGACCAAGACGGGGACACTTTTACGACTTCGCAGCAAGGACCTTGCTGGCCACAGTCCCGTTTTCGTTATTTCTATTTTTGGTTCGAAAACAAGGAACTGGCAATCGGCAGGCTGTTTCACTTCGCTGGGGACTATTATTTCTGTCCTTGGTGGTACAGTGATCGTCTCCATGGCGTGTACGGTGGAGCATCCGGGTACCTTTCCTTTTTGTTTGAAAGGAACTGCCAGCTGTTCATCATTGAACAGAAGTGAATTCTTGGGTATAGAAATGGTCACTCCAGCTGCGCGCATTAAATCAATTCCAACGACACAAGGATAAGGACATACAGGCACCACAGTAGCGACGTAGTTGATCCTCTTATTTCCGAAGGAAAAGGTCACATCAGCGTATCCGAGAATTCGTATGCTATGGTCACCCATAGCCATTACGTACCTGGGCGTTTGCGGTACATGAATCCGTAGTTGAGCAAGCTCAGCAATTTCTTTGCGTAACAACGTCGCACTAGATCCAGTGTCAATCAACGCGGGTACCATTTCATTGTTGATGCCAACATCAAGTTCCAAGAAACGAGACGTCCTGCCTTCGACATTGAACGAGGGTTCGCTAACCCAAAATGAATCCGGTTCTTCGTAAGTTTCTGTTGGGATTGGAGCAAGCTCGATAGGTGGTAACGCCAGCTGACGTACGATCTGAGGACTACGCCATTGTTCATTCCACTGCAAGTTGGGCACTGATACCATCGGCAACGCAGGAGAGTGCTGTGGTGCGCTTCTTCTCAGGAAAAACTTCCGCACCTTCCGCACAAGTCCTGGTAGGCTAAGAGAGCTCAGGCTCTCTGGCAGGCAACACTTGAGTAGTGCCGAAATGGTAACGTAGAGGCACACGCAGAATACCCAAACTTGCCAGGCACTGACTCGTAGTCCAGTAAGGAAGGAAAAGTATCCTTCATGTACGATGTTCTTCTTTGAGATGCTCATCATTGAAGAAGTAGGTGAAAACTTTCACAGTCGATGTGACTATCTTGCACCGCCAAGCATGGGTCTTATACTGAATATGGTTACGCCGGTAGATCAAGACTGACGCTTCCTCAGGGTAAGCTAGTGTCGTCTGGTTCGGGACCCTACACAGAGTGTCGTTTGGCAGGCCGTACAACAAGCTTTTCTCCTTCATGTTGCACAGCATTGGTTGTGTAGCGAAGACGATAGGCAAAATTCCAAGGATACACAGAAAGAACATGTACGGCATCCCATATCCAGGCAGCATGAATTGAACTCGTCTCCGTCGATACCACGGAACTCTTCCTCTTCCGCGTCCACCTCTAGACCCTCGATGAAAACCTCTTGGTACAGGCGGTGCGGATTCTGCTACTGAGAGAGCAGGCTGCGCTAGTTCCTCATTTGCAGCTGCGGCTCCTTCCTCAGGGAGAGGAGGCACAGAAGCATTAGGAGCAGGGGGAGTAGGCAGCTCATCCTCCTCAACTGTTTGGTCACCGCTAGCAGAAGCTCCTTCTGCTGGTGATGAAGCTCGAGGCGGCGGTGTTCTGGCGTCGCGTTCGGCTTGCATCCGAATGTCAACAAGGATTTCTTCGCATAGTTCCAAAGACCTCGCGCTTGGTCCGTACATCACTACTATATGCACGCCATCTCGAGGTTGACTGGTCTCGTAGGAGACAACTCCAAAGTGGTGAATGAGTTCCTTTTCAACCTCTGAATCAAGCAGTTTGGTGATTTCCTCGTCAATCAGAACGGTAGTTTTATTTTCCAACTTCTTCTCTGCTGGCATATCCGGTTCCGGCTCTGTATCTGAGATGAAGTCTGCATTAAGATCCTCTAAGTCCGAATGCACCGATAACTGGGAGTCATCAGACGTGGTCTCCTGCAGGTTGGCAAGCCGACGGCGTCGGTCTTCCTTTCGTCTCTCCGTGATCTCGTCTTCCGAGTGGACACATTCAGTTGGCAGTTCCTTCTTCACTAAGAACCAGTTTCGAAGTTGTGCAAGGAGATCGCCAAAATGATTTTGTCCTTGCCACAGCTCTTTCACCCGGCAACGGGCATCCATTTTACGGAGACCAATTCCCCAAAATTGGTCGCTTGGGTTGCAGTCCACAAGCAGTTTTCCTTCCGTTGCCAACAACTTGTCCAACAGATGCTCGTTCTGGGAGAACTTTAAGTAGTTAGAATCCCACAAGGCATACCACGCGGCAACGTCCGTCTTCCACTGCCAGTCAAAGCCATCTGGAGATGGACATGTATCGGCTAGCTTGGCGATCTTCAGCGAATTATGCTCACGCATAATGCAGGCAGATTGTTTCCATTCCCGGTAGAATTCCGCCTTCCGTTTGGCATAGAGTTGCATAGAGCAACAATAAACAATCTCGTACTCCCTCAGGGGAGCTTTGTAGAGATTTGACAACTCGTCGTACTTTCCTCCAAACAAGTAGATGCTTCCACGGCTCATTCCCTCAGGGGAGTCCGGTTCCTTTTGAGCAGGCCACACTTTGTTGCAGTCATAGCAATAGCCAACTTCCGGAAATCCACACTCCTCTTTGGCTTCTCTGGCTCGAGCTTCGGTGACGAAGGTTTTTCGGCTTCCACAAGATGGACAGCAAAATGCCAGTTCTGGTGCTATGGCACTGGCAGCACCAGCATTACTACCAGAACCCGGGCAATTAAGTTCTGACATATTAATTAAATTATCAGGAGACCTGAAACTAGAATCAGAAGTTAGCATATTACAATACTGAAAATTACTTACTTCATCTTCCTGTCCGAATGAAGCGGAGGAGCCTTGGAAACCAGAGGGTTCTTCGTATTTCCAGACAGTTGTTTCGTGCTCAGGCTGGTAAAAATAGTCGTCGTCCATGACAGCATTAGTTCGAGTTATCGGCGGCCGCGAGCGATCATTCGCTTGGTTAGGCCGAAAACTGGAACTAGCCGTGTTTCTGTTTCCCTGTTCTCGAGTTGTCCTTGCGTTGCATCTGGAGCGGATATGACCAGGGCGTTTACAGTTGTCGCAGATGGGTCTACCATCCGAAGTCCATCGGTCTCGGTCACTAGGTCCTCTTCTGGAGCCAGAGTTAGGCTGGTCTCTGGGCCGCTGATTCCAGTTTGAGCTTCTAGGGGCTCCTCTGTTGGCATTCTTCAGAGACTCCACCTCACGCGTCAAATTCTTAATCAGACTAAGAATCTGTTTTGTATCCGTGGGATCATTCCCTTGAGGCGTGCTCATATTGATAGGTTGTGCTATCAACTTACCTGCACCGGCCGCTTTGTGTGGTACCATCTGAGTCTTGAGTTGTGAGAGTTCGTTAGATAGATCCTGAACCATGTTTACCAGTTCCGTCGAGTCAGGCTTTGATCCAAATCCAGGAATTTCCACCTTCCTGTATGGACTGTTGGTCCCTTCTTTATTCAAATAAGAGGTGTGCAGACGCGCGTCAAATCCTTTCACTTGTGAAAGCGTCTGCTGTCCAGTAAGTAATAAGTTCGCCTCATGGCGCTTTGCAAGCTCGACAGCTTTCTCAAAAGTTTCCGGGTCCGAAATCAGGACCAATTGCTGAATATAACTTACCAGATTACTGACGAAAAACTCTTTCATCAGCCGTTTCTGTGCCTCCAATCCTATGCTAGGATAGGCACTCCTCACCAGTTTCTGAATGGCTGAGGCAAAATCCGATACGGTTTCTCCAGTTAATTGCTTCCGTCGATGCAGCTCCGCGCTGCTGAATTTGGCTAACTCTGCCGGCTGTAGAATCTGAGTCAACTTACTTTTTAGTGCAGGATAGCTGCGCTTTTCCTCAGGGCTCAGGCCCTGGTACGCCTCCAAGGCGCCTTCTCGCAAGTAGGCAGGCAGAGTCTTGGCCATCTTGTCTTCATTCCAGGAGCTGGCTTGGGCCAAAAGTTCAAACATCACCATGAACTCTGAGAAGTCCTCGCCCAACCGGCCAGCGAACGGTTCCAAAACAATGGGCACATGCCTCGATGAGGAAGTCTGAAGGCTTTCCAGCCTCTGATGAGTCGAGTTCTGAAGCGCTTCCACGCGCTGCTGTAGCTGCCTTATGGCATTCTGCTGTTGAGTTACCAGGTCCTCCATTTCTCGCTGTGAATTTCTTCGGTCGGCTCTCTGTTGTCGTTCACTTGGTCCAGAAGCAGGAGTGGACATACACTAAACGCCTTGCTTCACCAAGAACAGTCACACAAAAACAAAATTATCAAAATTATTTCAACGACAACAACAAAACAACAACTATACCCAGTTGCTATCACGTGATGAAATTTAATAGTTGCTGGTCAGGCTCAAGCCTTGACATACACAACATACAAACCAGCAACTACACCCAACAACAAACTCAAAATAAAAATCTAAGCCAATTCCGTGGCTGTAAAAGTGAACCCTACTGCCAAAATCCGTGGCAGACAAAACCCAAACTAGCCAATCTGGCAGGAAAACTAGACCTAAAATCCGAAGGTCCGAGATGAGAGTGTCTGCCAAATCCGTGGCAGAAAGTCCTTGGCCGAATCCGCGGCGAATCAAAACACAAAAACAACTGCCAAATCCGTGGCAGAAAACGGAAAAAATACAAAAAACAAAAGTGGAAAAAAATAAGTGATGGCCTATGCTGCGAGCGCAGGCAGGGTAGGAGTAGAACCTTCCCCTACCCTACTCGCAGCGCCATTTGTGATGACCCTAGCCTTCGAAGAATTAACATTGATTAAGTTTAATCTGATAAAGCAGTACATAATGAGAATAATTATACTTTAATAATGCTTAATTTTAAAGTAAATAAAAAAGTAGGAGTAATTCAAGACACAGATGCAAACATTAAAGGTCAGGCCATACCTAAACTACTCCTTAAGTCACGTCTTGTCATTCTCAAGCCTCAGGGCGCACAATTACACAACAGTACTATGACCAGCTAAAAGGGACTCATAAGTTTCACACCAATTCCCAAGAAGTTAAACCCGACCGATTGCTAAAAGTGAAACTTCCAGACTAACCGATAGAATAGTGAGCTCAACCTCAAGGTTAAGCCTAAATGCCAAATCAAAATAATACATATCAAATTCGCAGAATACACAGCGCAACCTTAGGTAGCAATACAGCCTAACTTAATTCTTGGAATTCATAGAGCAAAAGAGTGACTAGAGACAGTTCAGCCAAAATAAAGTGGAAAGCCTATATTTCAACAAAAACTATAGTCACAACAAAAGATGGAAAAGCAGAGGCGTCACATACCTCTCCCCTTCGGAAGAGGGATCGTCTCCTGACGAAATACGAAAAAACAAATCGCTCAGGCGATACAACGCAATCATACAGAACAAAACAAACAAAAATTAGCTCAGGCCGTTCAAAATCGAATTACATCTTAGGATGTAGAACATACCTTTGTAAAAACTAAGTAAATGAGTCCAATAAGGCAAGAAAATAAGGCAAGAAAATGTTTGAATAAATGATGATTAAATGATGAATAAGATGAGATTAAAATAAGTCAAAATGAGGATAAGTCAAATAAGTAGTCAGATTGTCTGCAGCTGTCGATATATAGTCAGTTCAAGTGGTGAGGTCGAGGAGTTCCTGAAGCCATTCCGCCAGGGCCATAGGGCTAGGGTGAAGATTGTCCGGGAAATACGGCACGCGCTGTTCGGCATGGAGACGACGGATCCGGGTCGGGTAGGTACACAGATGGAATCCCTCTAGGGCAGCCTGGGTGGTAAGATCCGAATTGACCTGATCGATATCAGACATCTCGGTGGAATTTTGGCGAGGAACCAGCGTATTGATGATGATGCGGCCAGCACCGAAACGTCTCAGGGCGACGTCAATCAGGTCCCGAAAAGCCAGGGTCACACTCTCAGGAGTATGTGCCTTTTCGGATGTTATTAATTCCTGCGAAAATGACGATCCAGTCGACAGATGGAGGAAACAGATCGTCCAGCAAATACAGGAGAACTTCTTCCACCAGTGCACCGCTTCGCGCCACAAATCCCATCTGCAGTGGAGCGACGTTCCGGAAGCGAAGCGCCGTAGAGTCACCCACAAAAACCACAGGACAGTTGATGACAGGTGAGGGAAGTGGCCGGGCGACATTCCGGGCAAGTTTGAGGCCAAACGTCGCATCGTCCCCATAGAAGTTGGACCCAGTAAGGTCCTGAGTTGGTTTCCGGACGAGACGTTGCAAGGAACACCCCGTCGACATCAGATATTCGCCAGGTTCCAGGAAAATCACCGAATAGTTCTGACTATCGGCCAGATTAGACCATTCCAACAGAAGCTGGCTGTGAGGCACCAGCCTGGCGACGATGTAGGCGATGATGGAGGAGCGAAAGTTCCGAAAGGCAAAAGTTTTGCTGATCGGACCCTTCACCATCTCGTTCCACAGATCAGCGGGATGACCGTGGACATTGATGGTTTGAACCAGCGGAGGGCCAACCAGCTCTCGAAGGACTGCGCCAGCCGCTGCCGCAATGGATAGGGGACCACCGTAGCCACTGATTTCCCTGAAGACCTCCAGCGGCGTATCCCGATTGTAGGCAGGGTGCAGTACATCGTATGGGCCGGTCACCAACAGCTCATGCCGTCGGCGGCGCCCAGCAACCAGAGCAACTTGATGCGCCAAGTTCGGTGGAATTGGCAGTGCCAAACTCCAGAGCTGGCGACTGCAGAGGAGGAGCGGCAACGATCTGCTCAGGCAGATGCTGGACTGGATCCTCCTGACCCGCAGCAAAGATTTCCTCATCTGGCGGTTGCTCAGCGTCCATCTGTAGATTTTCACTTGAAGCACCTGGGTGGACAGCCACTGATGGTTCGGCTGCTCCAAGAGCTGGGTCATCGTCTGCTGAGTCAATCGGAACCTCCGAATCACCACCGGGGGACAGGTCGGAATTGGTCAGGGCAGGGGCTCCAACGTCCACTTCCACGACGACATCAGCGACAACGTCCTGCAACAGTTCCATGGCGACGTCCTCCACCTGGGAGTCACCGGGTACCGTAACGCCGCCGTCATCAGGGGCAGCCAGGGGAGCTATTCCCAAGACCTCGTCCTCGAAAACTTCGTCGACCACATCAAGATCGTCGCTGTCGAGGAGTTCGTCATCATCCAACAGCTCAATGTAGTCCTGATCAGGATCGAAGCTCATTGCTGCAGAATAAAAGAATAAAATTAAAGCGTAAATCAAATTATTACCTATAACAAACAAAACAAATAAAGATTAAGTGCAAAAAAAGTAACGAAATGGTGTTGTATCAAATAAAATAATTGTCGCTTAGGCAACCATGATAACTTAACCTAACTTAGTAAACTCTATCAAATAAATCAACATAATAGGGATAATTAAGCCAAACAGATATTACATTTAATTGCTCATGCAATAGAACAATAATCACACGCCTTAGGAACAACTTTGCAAAACATTGTCAGATCAGTCATGACACAAAATTACAAATGTACACATATCATTGAAACAAAATGAAACATGCTACAAGTCTAACAATAATCCATTTTTAAATTTCTTCAGTGTCGTTTCCATTCTGGTCCGATATCGGTGGGGGCAACAGGCTTGGGACCCAAGGTCCGCGCAACAGACGCAATCGGTTAACATGGACCTTCTGGGGAGCCTTCTGTGGTTTCTGACAATCAGAGATGAGGGCATTAGGGATTCTCAATTCCAGGACACGATACGGACCATGCCACAAGTGAGCCAACTTGTGGGTTTTTCCCTTAGCAACTTGAGGGTTATGAAGGAACACCAGATCTCCAGGGTACAATTCAGCGATGTTAGCATCGCGATCATAGTATCGCTTCTGATGTTCCTGCGCATCCTTGATGTTCTGCTTAGCATTCTCCCAAGCAGAATACAATTTCTTGGCAAGGATGCGACCATAGTCATCATTCTCACAGTAGTCGGGGCGATTGGGGATTTGAAGGGACACGTCTATGGGTAGCAGAGGATGACGACCATAAAGGAGAAAGAATGGCGATGCTTGAGCACTCGCCTGTACGCTAGTGCGGTACGCAAACAGAACCAGGGGTATAAAAACGTCCCAATCCCAATCATCGTCAATCTTGGTGCTCAGAGCTTCATCGTTTGGTAGAGATCCATCCTTGAGAAAACGGATCAGAGGGGCCAATTGTTCGTCAGCGTGCTGTCGTTCCGGCCGGCTGTCGTTGGCTAAATCCTTGTGCTGAGGGCATTCAACTACTGGCTGAAGCACATTAGCCATTCAGACTACACCATCGGCAGGTACAGGGAGGCGCGACAGAGCGTCAGCATTGACATGAGTCTTTCCTTGCCTTTATCTGACGGTCATATCATACTCTTGCAAAATCGTCTGCCAACGGGCAACACGTCCAGACGGACTGGTCTTCGTGGATAACAGCCACTTCAGAGGGGCGTGATCCGTCACAATGACAAATGTTCGACCGTACAGATAAGGCCAAAAGTGCTTGACTGCCCAAACAACAGCCAAGGCTTCCTGTTCCGTCACGGAGTAGTTTCTTTCAGCCTTGAGCATGGAACGACTAGCATACGCGACAGGATGTTCGGCACCATCCTTTTCCTGAGACAGCACTGCGCCCAATCCATAGCCACTGGCATCCGTGTGCAGGATGAAAGGTTCGTTAAAATCCGGGTAAGCCAATACTGGGGCGCTAGTGAGGTTATCCTTGAGGAGCTGGAATGCCTGGTCGCAGGCAGTCGTCCAGCTGTACGTGACTTGCTTAGTCATCAGCTTGTGGAGGGGCGCCGCAATCTTAGCGAAATCCTTGACGAAACGGCGGTAGTATCCGGCTAAGCCAAGAAATCGGCGAAGCTCAGTCATGTCCTTAGGGGCAGGATATTCCTGGATCTTGGTGATCTTAGCAGGATCTACAGCCACGCCGTTCCGACTGACAATATGACCAAGAAAAGCAACTTCTGGCTTTGCAAACTCACATTTCCGGCCTTTCAGCTTCAGGTTTGCCTTTCGCAGACGTTCGAACACTTCTCCCAGATCGTCCAGGTGACTATCGAAAGTAGGCGAGAAGACAATGATATCGTCAATGTATACAAGGCACTTCTTCCAAGTAATTCCCGCAAGGGAACACTCCATGAGTCGCTGAAACGTAGCCGGGGCATTGCAGAGTCCAAACGGCAACACATTGAACTGATACAGACCTGAAGCTGAAGTGGTGAATGCAGTCTTCTCCTTGTCACGAGGATGCATGCCAATTTGCCAATAGCCAGATGCTAAGTCCAAGGTAGTGAAATATGTGGATCTACCTAGGCAATCGAGAATCTCGTCAATGCGTGGTAGCGGATACTGATCCTTTTTGGTGATGGCGTTTAGACGTCGGAAATCAACACAGAATCGGTCCGAACCATCTTTCTTCTTTACAATTACAATCGGACTTGCCCAAGGGCTGCAGGATGGTTCAATGATACCTTTTTCCAGCATTTCCTGAATATGACTTTCTACCAGAGCTTTCTGAGCTTCTGGCGTTCGGTACGGTCTCTGCCGAATTGGAGGATGATGTCCAGTATTAATTCTATGCTGGACGGTCTCGCAACGTCCCAGATCCAAGTCGCTGCTGGCAAAAACATCAGTGTTTTGCCGCAGTAAATCCGCCAGTCTATCCTTTTGTTCTGGGGTAAGTGCTGAACCGTCCATCGTAATACCTGCCGGTAATCCTCGTGGAATGGGTCCTGCGCTGCGGTCGTCTTTTGACTGCAATTGCTGATCCGCGTAATGAGCCTGGGCCGGTGTCATTGGTTCCACAGTTCCAAGAACCTGTTGAGCATAGACCGTAACTGGTTGAAGCGTTGGGTTCATGACCAAGACGGGGACACTTTTACGACTTCGCAGCAAGGACCTTGCTGGCCACAGTCCCGTTTTTGTTATTTCTATTTTCGGTTCGAAAACAAGGAACTGGCAATCGGCAGGCTGTTTCACTTCGCTGGGGACTATTATTTCTGTCCTTGGTGGTACAGTGATCGTCTCCATGGCGTGTACGGTGGAGCATCCGGGTACCTTTCCTTTTTGTTTGAAAGGAACTGCCAGCTGTTCATCATTGAACAGAAGTGAATTCTTGGGTATAGAAATGGTCACTCCAGCTGCGCGCATTAAATCAATTCCAACGACACAAGGATAAGGACATACAGGCACCACAGTAGCGACGTAGTTGATCCTCTTATTTCCGAAGGAAAAGGTCACATCAGCGTATCCGAGAATTCGTATGCTATGGTCACCCATAGCCATTACGTACCTGGGCGTTTGCGGTACATGAATCCGTAGTTGGGCAAGCTCAGCAATTTCTTTGCGTAACAACGTCGCACTAGATCCAGTGTCAATCAACGCGGGTACCATTTCATTGTTGATGCCAACATCAAGTTCCAAGAAACGAGACGTCCTACCTTCGACATTGAACGAGGGTTCGCTAACCCAAAATGAATCCGGTTCTTCGTAAGTTTCTGGTGGGATTGGAGCAAGCTCGATAGGTGGTAACGCCAGCTGACGTACGATCTGAGGACTACGCCATTGTTCATTCCACTGCAAGTTGGGCACTGATACCATCGGCAACGCAGGAGAGTGCTGTGGTGCGCTTCTTCTCAGGAAAAACTTCCGCACCTTCCGCACAAGTCCTGGTAGGCTAAGAGAGCTCAGGCTCTCTGGCAGGCAACACTTGAGTAGTGCCGAAATGGTAACGTAGAGGCACACGCAGAATACCCAAACTTGCCAGGCACTGACTCGTAGTCCAGTAAGGAAGGAAAAGTATCCTTCATGTACGATGTTACCAGCTATGATAGCAGCAGCATGGCGAGGATCAGAGCCACCAATGGTACCAAGAGCTTCCAGGACCTTATGGTCGAACTGAAGTCCACTGATTAAGTCGTTCAACGACACAGAACCACTCACATCCGACCAATTGTACATGACAATCTGGTGGAAGATGGTAGGTTTCTGTGCCCAACGAAAACCAGAAGTGTTGAACAAACTGAGTGTGATGGTATCCTTGACAGCAACGAGATCACCAGTGCCAGAGTCGTAGAGATACAGAGTTCCATTAAGCTCCACAGGCATCCGTCCCACAGGACAGTCCGTCAGCGGACTACTGCGAGAGACGATATTGGATGTTGGGTCAAGAAATCCATCATGTTCCTTGCCACCAGCTTTGAATCCTATGGGTATCTTCTCGAAACACTTACCTGTCATCGGCTTAACTTTGTAGTCTCGAGAATCGATCGCATAACACGGCCACACTTCGATGACATTGCCGCCCGATTTGGCAATTAAATATGGCGTATCCAACAAATGCCTCATGGCCATTGTTGGGTTTGCCATGAGATCAGCCTTCAGAATGCTGTTCAGAGTCTTCATCTGTTGACACACTGCGGATACAGTGTGCGAATATGAGAACTGAATAGCTGACGTCAACTTACTTTCCAAGGCTTGCATTGATACTGCCAAAAGATCTGATGAGACAATACCATCATTAAAACTAGTATCTCGTTTCGGTCTAGACTCAGGTCTAGTCCGATTAAGATACCTAAAAACCATACCTTGATCAGAAAATAAAACTAAATTATTATCACAGTTCCTATCATACTTACCTTCTGTGTGCGTGAATGCCAAGTTGCCGTCAGCTGATAACCAGGATGATCCCATTGATTTCCCATCATATTTCTGCCAAGGCAATAGGTGGCAATGTTCCCTCTTATCAACGTCCCACATCAGATATGATCCATCGGACAGAGCACATTGACCTTGGTTGTAGTCACAATGGGACACGTCACCAACATTGGATTCCATCACGGAGGAGTCGTGACGCTTGTAGACTAGGGCTTCCACAAGGAAGCAGTTTGACTCTGTAAAAGCTTTCCATTGACAACAGTAGATACCACCTCCAGGATACTTCCAGTTGAGCCTATTATCAGTCTGCCAAAGTCCGGCAATTTGAGACAATGGTCCATAGCTACATCTTCGGAAGTGTCTCATGGACAAGCATTCCTGCTGTGAAACGATCTGGTCATGCTTCTCTTCTTCTTTGAGATGCTCGTCATTGAAGAAGTAGGTGAAATCTTTCACAGTCGATGTGACTATCTTGCACCGCCAAGCATGGGTCTTATACTGAATATGGTTACGCCGGTAGATCAAGACTGACGCTTCCTCAGGGTAAGCTAGTGTCGTCTGGTTCGGGACCCTACACAGAGTGTCGTTTGGCAGGCCGTACAACAAGCTTTTCTCCTTCATGTTGCACAGCATTGGTTGTTACAGCGAAGACGATAGGCAAAATTCCAAGGATACACAGAAAGAACATGTACGGCATCCCATATCCAGGCAGCATGAATTGAACTCGTCTCCGTCGATACCACGGAACTCTTCCTCTTCCGCGTCCACCTCTAGACCCTCGATGAAAACCTCTTGGTACAGGCGGTGCGGATTCTGCTACTGAGAGAGCAATAAAAGGTAGAATAGAATTCCGCGTAGAATTCCGCCTTCCGTTTGGCGTAGAGTTGCATAGAGCAACAATAAACAATCTCGTACTCCCTCAGGGGAGCTTTGTATAGATTTGACAACTCGTCGTACTTTCCTCCAAACAAGTAGATGCTTCCACGGCTCATTCCCTCAGGGGAGTCCGGTTCCTTCTGAGCAGGCCACACCTTGTTGCAGTCATAGCAATAGCCAACTTCCGGAAATCCACAATCCTCTTTGGCTTCTCTGGCTCGAGCTTCGGTGACGAAGGTTTTTCTGCTTCCACAAGATGGACAGCAAATGCCAGTTCTGGTGCTATGGCACTGGCAGCACCAGCATTACTACCAGAACCCGGGCAATTAAGTTCTGACATATTAATTAAATTATCAGGAGACCTGAAGCTAGAATCAGAAGTTAGCATATTACAATACTGAAAATTACTTACTTCATCTTCCGTCCGAATGAAGCGGAGGAGCCTTGGAAACCAGAGGGTTCTTCGTATTTCCAGACAGTTGTTTCGTGCTCAGGCTGGTAAAAATAGTCGTCGTCCATGACAGCATTAGTTCGAGTTATCGGCGGCCGCGAGCGATCATTCGCTTGGTTAGGCCGAAAACTGGAACTAGCCGCGTTTCTGTTTCCCTGTTCTCGAGTTGTCCTTGCGTTGCATCTGGAGCGGATATGACCAGGGCGTTTACAGTTGTCGCAGATGGGTCTACCATCCGCAGTCCATCGGTCTCGGTCACTAGGTCCTCTTCTGGAGCCAGAGTTAAGCTGGTCTCTGGGCCGCTGATTCCAGTTTGAGCTTCTAGGGGCTCCTCTGTTGGCACTCTTCAGAGACTCCACCTCACGCGTCAAATTCTTAATCAGACTAAGAATTTGTTTGGTATCCGTGGGATCATTTCCTTGAGGCGTGCTCATATTGATAGGTTGTGCTATCAACTTACCTGCACCGGCCGCTTTGTGTGGTACCATCTGAGTCTTGAGTTGTGAGAGTTCGTTAGATAGATCCTGAACCATGTTTACCAGTTCCGTCGAGTCAGGCTTTGATCCAAATCCAGGAATTTCCACCTTCCTGTATGGACTGTTGGTCCCTTCTTTATTCAAATAAGAGGTGTGCAGACGCGCGTCAAATCCTTTCACTTGTGAAAGCGTCTGCTGTCCAGTAAGTAATAAGTTCGCCTCATGGCGCTTTGCAAGCTCGACAGCTTTCTCAAAAGTTTCCGGGTCCGAAATCAGGACCAATTGCTGAATATAACTTACCAGATTACTGACGAAAAACTCTTTCATCAGCCGTTTCTGTGCCTCCAATCCTATGCTAGGATAGGCACTCCTCACCAGTTTCTGAATGGCTGATTCAAAATCCGATACGGTTTCTCCAGTTAATTGCTTCCGTCGATGCAGCTCCGCGCTGCTGAATTTGGCTAACTCTGCCGGCTGTAGAATCTGAGTCAACTTACTTTTTAGTGCAGGATAGCTGCGCTTTTCCTCAGGGCTCAGGCCCTGGTACGCCTCCAAGGCGCCTTCTCGCAAGTAGGCAGGCAGAGTCTTGGCCATCTTGT
This sequence comes from Trissonchulus latispiculum, assembly GCA_030248195.1. Lineage (NCBI taxonomy): Eukaryota > Metazoa > Nematoda > Enoplea > Enoplida > Ironidae > Trissonchulus > Trissonchulus latispiculum. Next base: position 67,942 of record JASAND010014484.1, read on the forward strand.
CTTCATTCCAGGAGCTGGCTTGGGCCAAAAGTTCAAACATCACCATGAACTCTGAGAAGTCCTCGCCCAACCGGCCAGCGAACGGTTCCAAAACAATGGGCACATGCCTCGATGAGGAAGTCTGAAGGCTTTCCAGCCTCTGATGAGTCGAGTTCTGAAGCGCTTCCACGCGCTGCTGTAGCTGCCTTATGGCATTCTGCTGTTGAGTTACCAGGTCCTCCATTTCTCGCTGTGAGTTTCTTCGGTCGGCTCTCTGTTGTCGTTCACTTGATCCAGGAGCAGGAGTTGACATACGCTGAAGATCTTTATTCAGCCAAAACAAATTGAGAAAACACAAAAGTTATCAAAATTTGAGCCAACAACAACAACAAAGCAACAAATCCGGTTGCTATCACGTGATAATAAAATTAGTAGTCGCTGTCCAGGCTCAAGCCTTACACACAGTACACTAAATCAGCGACTACGCACAACAACAAAAGTAAAAATAAAAATCCAAGCCAATTCCGTGGCTGAAAAAAATGAACCCTACTGCCAAAATCCGTGGCAGGAAAACAAACTAGCCAAGCTGAAAAAGAGACCTAAAATCCGAAGGTCGAAATTAGTGTCTGCCAAGTCCGTGGCAGAAAGTCCTAGGCCGAATCCGCGGCGAATCGAAAAAAAAACAACTGCCAAATCCGTGGCAGAAAACGGAGAAAATACAAAAAACAAAAGGAGGAAAAATAAGTGATGGCCTATGCTGCGAGCGCAGGCAGGGTAGGAGTAGAACCTTCCCCTACCCTACTCGCAGCGCCATTTGTGAAGCCTAGGGATTCACGCTGTATGCACATAATTAAGAGATATTTAATTATTAGTCTTTAATAAAGAAAAATACTTAGACGCACAAAACAGTGCCCATGCTGCATTGGAACACCACAACTAAACAGCCTCAGGGCCAACCACAGATTCGCACTTAAAGAGGATACATAAGCAGCCAACGAGAAACAACCAACCAGTGCTGCTAACAGCAACCTTCCGACCGAATTGAGACGAAGCAAGTTAACAGAACTTTTTAAACGGGAGTGCAGCAATCTGAATTCAGAGAATTGCGTCGACAACTCGCACCTGAATAGAGAACTCCATTTTAACTGAGCAACACTTACAAAGCACCTTAAATCCAGCTGCACTAGTCATAATTCCAAGAATTGCAAATAGTAACCAAAAACGCCAATGCACCAAAGTTTAGCAGTCAAAACAAAAGAGAAACAGATTCAACTTAAACTTTGCAACAACTAAAACACAGGAAAAGATTGCCTTCACAGAAACCAGCAGCGTTGGAAGGCCAGTTGTCCAGAAGACAAAGTCTGAAAGACCTTCACAGAAACTTCCTCCCCACATTGGTCTTTTCAGCCTCAATGTAAAATTTAGATCATGCTTTCTCCAACTCCAAATCCTTTACTAAAGAGATAACAAGTAACTGGCGAAATTCACAACAATGCGCTGTTTATATAGCGCTCAACAACAGTAATATGCAAATGAGCTTTGGGTGTTTGTAGTGAAGCTCATTTGCATATTCACATAAACAGACAGCGAACAAACATTACAAAAACAATATTTGTTCAAAATATCTCGTCGACTTTTTCATTTATGCTTTCGGAAACATCTTTTTAGATACAGCCACTGACAGGGAATCTTATCGCTACTCGGGGTTACCTTCGAGCGTGTGCAACTCTGGATCGAAATACAATACAGCCTTAAACTTCTGATGTGGTCTCGGAATGCCCGTCCGCAAGATACTAATGCGGTGATCTTCCGCTAGTCGTTCGTATGTCTCCTCTGCCTGTGAAACTAGCCGCCGCGTATATACTATATTCAGAAGCTAATCTCTGAACGCTAGAAATGCGTGTAAAAGTCACTCTGTGTTAACCTGTTGCATGTGTTAATCATATCAGTATTACAAGGGAAGCTGGTGAAGTCGCAGCGACGTGTGTAGAAACCAGATCTGGATTTGCGAAACCTGACTGAATGATGATGTATAGTCTATGTCAATATTGTGCAATCAGGGATTTTGTGAAACCCCTGAAAATTTTAGGGATTTCACAGAATCCCTATCTGAATTATCATTTTCCTGAAATTTTCCTGAAAGTGACACTGGCTTCTGTGAAATCCGTTAATTACGGAAACTGTAAAATAAGCAGGTTTTAACATGAGTTTTAACATGTTTCACAATTTCCCTGAAAATATTAGGGATTCTGTGATATCCCTGAAATTTTCAGGGATTTCGCGAATTCCCTAGTTTCACAATATCACACTGACACACATATATATCAAGCATTTTCCATGAGTCGGTAGCATACGCAAAACGGGTGCAGAATGCTATTCTAAGGGCAGTTTGTAGCAAATTGGGGACAGTGAACTGTGGGGAAAAGCCTATTTATGATTTTTAACAAAATTATTACAATTTATGGTTAAGACGAAAATTAGCAATACCTCCAAGAATGATGAGAAGGAGGCTGTCGCGCTTATTCTAGATCAATGTACTTTCTAGCAAGGAAAGATGCAAGTAGAAGACTAGCTAGTGTGTGCACATCTGGCCACAATGCCCACACTGGTAAGGTATACTGTGCTCACAACTAGAGGTGGGGGCCGGTTCCACTAGAACTGGTTGGAACCGGAACCAGAACTGGTACCGAACCGAAGGATTTTTAGAACCGGAACCGGAACCGGACACGGAACCGGAAGAGGTAGGATTTGGAACCGCCCGGTTTTATGTTTAAAAACTGGACTTGAACTAATTTTTTGCAAGAGTTTAAATCTTGGATTTTGTAGTTGCCATTATCAGAGTCCATTCATATTGTCTTTTTCAATCTAGTGACTCTAGTTTGAGCTGAAACTTAAAAAAATCAAAGCGAAATGTGTAGGATGAAACTGATAATATTTGTGAAAAGTCACATTGTCTAACTAATTGCAAAAAATTCAAACTACAAGGTGAAATGCGGCTACAATTTTTAGAATTGAAACTGAAGCTACAGTTTTTATTCCGCCTGGAGGCGGAATGATTGCTTCGGGAAATGGATGCTTAACACTGAGCTCTAATTTCTAAATGGCATGTTTCTGTATGTTTAGCACTGTTTTCCAGCACCTTTTTTTAGCCGTGGGGGGCTACGTATTTGACAATCAATGAAAAGTTGCATTTAATTTTTGGGATTGATGTTGTGGTAAAAATGGCTTAATTGTTTACGACTGATTTTATATTGAAATAGAAGGGGCACATGAAGAAATTTTTGTCTGCTTTCACTCCCCCCCCCCCGCTAAAATCGAAAAGAAAAAAATTAAATGGCTGGATTTGGAAGAATATGCAAATTAGATAATCAGAACAGCATTATGCTCAGTTGAACAGTCTTGTGTTTGTGTGGCTCAACGAGAAGCCTATCTTTAATAGTCAGCATGGCATCGAAAGAGGTTCTTCTTGCTCCAACTCCAGTCTCTCCAATAACCCAATCCGACAACAGAGCCTTTCCGCGAAATGTGTTGGAAACCTTATATGTAGACCCCATTTTTTTGCATCTTTATTCCTGGCTTTACGCTTAAGAAACTAACCATTAAAGTTACTGCATACTTAACAGTGACCGACCACAACAGGCTAGTTTAAGGAACTATTTATTTTATTAAGTTAACAATATTCTTAAACTTTGCTGAGCGGCAAGACAAGTGTTTTAAATCTGCTAATGCTCAATAGTCTTGCTATCTATGACGTGAAAGACCTATCACAAGCAACAAGTAAACCATTCGTATTATTCCCATTAGTGCATTGGACAATTATTAAATTCAACCTCCAACACTGCTGCTGCAACTTTGCAAATCAGTTAACTCCATCCAACCCTGCTATCACTTTCTTACAATTTCACTCACTTTTATGGTATAAAACTACTACTCTAATCTACTCATTATACACTGCAGCTCTCAAGCGGAATAATGCCCCTTTTAGGGGCCTACTTGTTAGAATTTAAGCTGTAGCAGAAGCTACAATAGAATACATTTAGACCTAAACTGGAAACGGAACAGCATTACCTTCCCCAGAAGGTGAGACAAACTTCCTGCTTCCCCTTTTCCAGGTGATCGAGACACGTTTCAGCTTTCACTGAAGCTTAAGTTTGGTATTAAGACAAATTTCAAATGTTTATTTGAATCAACATTAGCGATATTATCCCTTCTGCTTTGTTAAAACTTTAGCTTGCTTGAAAACTTGGGAACATGTATTGATATTTTAAAGAAAATTTGGATCATATTAGTGATCTGTATTGTGGAATTTCTTAATTCTTTGTTTTACTGCTTCTGATTTTCAAATTTATTTTAATTATTTTGCGTGTATTATATACAAAATGCAGTTTATAAATGTCTAAATTAATTTCAACGAATTTTTAAAATACTCTATGCTAAAATTCCAATTGGTAAATTGAAGGAAGGCGGGTACGTTCGTTCAGCCGTGAACAATAAATCGCCGAATGAAAATTTTAACAAGCTTACAAATTTGAAGATTAACGGTTAAGATTAACGAAAAGGTTAGAACCCGATGGGATGTAGTCATAAATTTGCTACCTTTGGGTATATCTTCTCAAAAAATTGGTAAATAGTAGGTGTCGTTGTCAGGATGCAAGATTGAAGCATCATTTTTTATACAAATTTTAAATTTTACAAGTGTAGTAAACTTAGAAAGTTTTAGTGTATGCTGTGCATGTATCATTTGTAATTAAGCAAATTCAAAGTAAGCCAAAAATTTTAAAATTTAAAGTAAAGAAAAATGCTTAAAACAATTGTTTTGTATCGCTCTATTCCACTTGTTCTGCAGTAATGCTTTGTCATTTTGATTGTACCAGCCTTGTAGGGGGCTGCATCAAATGTTAAGGTGGTGGTATCCTTTTGTGCTGTGCTTTTGTGGTGATTATTTTGAAACGCTATAACTTTCGCAATTTTGGGAGTAGGAAAGAGCTTTATACATCGTTTTAAAGCTTATATGTAATAAAATAGGCTTTCGCTGAGGGTTTATTCTAGCCAAACTTGCTTTACTTAGAACTGACGAACACTGGTTTTTAATCACTCTTCGACTTTTCAGGGGATTTAAGCCTCCGACCCACAGATAAGCCTAGCTATTACAACAATATAGACTAAACGAGTCAATTGATCGCTCTATCCGGTTACCGCCGCCTCTCCTTCAGGTTAATATTCAGAGTAAAACGGAAATTATTCTTCAAAAATCACACTTTTCTATTAGAGTCCGGTTCGGGTTTCACCATCACTTCGTCAGGTTCGTTTCAGAATAAACCTTAATTACTTCAGTTAAATCTAACTATGCAATATCTAACTAAAAAGACAGTGCACTCTGCATATCACTAAACAGGATTTTGAATCGTCAACTTGTTCATTCACCAGTCCCTCTAATTATTAGACAACAATTCCCTATGGAAGACAAAACAGAAAGTTTTGGGTTCTATTAAACGAAAGTACAATTTAAACGCAACAACAACACAACAACAATAGTTCCGGATAAATTCAAGGGACAGCACAATAAGTCTACGCTGTCATTAACAATATTGAACAGAAACGATGGCTCACAACTTTACGAATAGGTATCCCCAGAATACTGAACTAATCAAATATTGACTACGAAATCGCCAAACTACTCTTTGAAAATTGTCTCAGGTTTCGGTCTGCACAATCAGTGCTTTAAAAAACAAAGTTCCTATCTGACTGAACGGTTTTGGCCTGACTTCCAAACTTACGCTTACCACAAGATTCCGCCGACTGAATTGAGTAGCAGGGTTAGGGGACTGATGTTCCGAATATGCAGAAATGGGACTAGTAAAATCAGGGCTGTTGAGCAAGAAAATCACGATCCGATATAAGTACTGGTACGACTGAGATACGATTCCGAATAGACGTTAAAATACTGCTCAATCTGAGCTCCACACTGAGAGAGATTCAAAAGAAGACGCAACTGGTCCGTACCGAGTCTGCCCCAAGACTGACTTGGGTGAAAAACAAGAGTCGACACTGGGTCAGTCACCCAGCTTATCTTTTCTTTGTCCTGACTGAATACTGTCAGTCAGGATTTGCGGTGAGCGTTGGAAGTCTTTGGGAGTGCGGCCATAATTTTGCTGAAGGAGAATTTTATCTTTCTTATCGTCTTTGGAAATTTTCTAATGGCTTTCTAAGAGGCTTACCTGGGGACGAAAAACTCCCCAGGTAAGTAGTTTGTCAAATATTTTCTGTTTCCCATTCTCAGATAAAACAGTTACCGACCCCGCAATGGACACAAACATTAAATTTCCATCACTACAAACTGATACAAACAGGGGGTCACCATAAAAATGATTATCAAAAATTATTAAAACAAATTATCAAAAACTATTAACTATTGCCATGTCATAATCGTAACAAATTTCGGAAACAAACAAATAAACAATCACACAAACAAAATTCTTGCAAAGCTTCGACTCACAATTAGATTCAACAATTAGATTCAACTGTTTTAAGATTCAAACAATGTGATTCAAACAATGTCTTGACCAAAACCCTCAATTCATAGTAACTCAGGTGGACCCAAAGAGTCCTCAATCCACAGAGACCTCAAAATATACAGACAAAAACTGACAAAACGTAGGCTACCCATCACACTTCACACAATAAAAAAGCCGGTAAAGTTACACTAGGGGGGCAAAATATACAGACAAAAACAGACAAAACGCGATACCAGACAATTCATCTCCTCAGTTTGCCAGGTTAGATTTTGGTCAGCCAAAGGAGTCAATCCGAGGAACCTTTTAGGACGAAAGGAGCAAACCGGGGGTACAACCACAAACGTTCACAGCTCACCAATCAGCAAACACAATTTTAAGTTACCATCCTTTTTAGGCAAAAGGAGGAAACCGTAGAGTACAATATCAATACATTTTACGCATACAGTTTATTACACTGTTTACATTTTAGATCAGGATTTGGACAGTGGATGGCGCTAAAAGAGTTTGTAGTCACTCCCAACTGTCTATAGGGAGTGGTTACCGAATCATGGTAACCAGCGCCGGAGCAGGATGGGACCAGGAATCATCTGTGGCAGAAATCCAAACAGTTCGGTAGTTACTGTGGCAATAGTCCAATCAGTTCTGTTAGAGATTGGGTGGCCAGGCAGGGCCACAGACGGGAGGGACTAATGAGGATGATGATGACGCTGACGCTGACGCTGACGCTGTTCACTGGCGACCGGGATACGGTCTGACGGTGGGGATGCAGACGATTCTGACGCTGGCGATGACGCTGACGCTGACGCTGACGCGGACGCTGTTCACTGGCGACCGGGATACGGTCTGACGGTGGGGATGCTGACGATGCTGACGCTGGCGATGACGCTGACGCTGACGCTGACGCTGACGCTGACGCTGTTCACTGGCGACCGGGTTACGGTCTGACGGTGGGGATGCTGACGGTGCTGACGCTGACGATGACGCTGACGCTGACGCTGTTCACTGGCGACCGGGATACGGTCTGACGGTGGGGATGCTGACGGTGCTGACGCTGACGATGACGCTGACGCTGACGCTGTTCACTGGCGACCGGGATACGGTCTGACGGTGGGGATGCTGACGCTGATGCTGACGCTGACGCTGACGACCGGGATACGATCTGACGATGATGACGCTGTTGACGCTGACGCTGACGCTGACGGTGCTGACGCTAACGACCGGGATACGGTCTGACGGTGGGGATGCTGACGCTGACGATGCTGACGCTGACGCTGACTCTGACGCTGACGCTGACGCTGACGCTGACTCTGAC
>JASAND010014487.1:0-15647 GCA_030248195.1 Trissonchulus latispiculum
GTAAAGTTTTTCCGCCTTTACTCTTGTAAAAAAACACAATTACCACAAAAAACGAGTCATAGGATCGACTTTAGTGGACGATGGTTGACCTCAGCATCAACGTAAGCCCATACATTGACACAGGTTCTTGAACAGTACAATTATAGATGCAATCAGTTAATATGTACGTATAGACATACGCAAACAGAACATATTTAATTCTAATATAATATTCAAACCTAATCAAATCAAAGACTATCATTTTCTGGGGGCAGATACAGGACGCACATAGTATAAGTTACCTCTTAGGTGCGCCCTACGTTTGAACCAGACGTGTAAAATGTTAGCTTTAACCCTCTAAAATTTGTCATTACCCTCGAATAAATGATACCAATTCGGATTTGTAATTTTCCAATCTTTTTTGAATATATATATTAAAGGATCCAGAGAGAACAATGTTAGAAGGCAAACTATTCCAAATGGAACATACTCTATTAGAAAACAAAAACTGTGATTGAACCCTGTTCAATCGTCGTATAAACAAACGCAAAGGATGACCTCTACTTCCCGCATCATTAGCATAGGCAAATATATAAGGAGTCGAATGGAATATCAACAATACCATGAACAATTTTATACAACAAAAACAAATCTTGTATCAATCTAAGCAACTCAAGCGTGTCAAGATCCAACATCCTTAACCGTTGTTGATAGTTTAGGTCCCTTAAACCTGGAATTCGTTTAGTAAAAGATCGCTGAACATTCTCAATCAATCTAACATCTTTCAAGTAACGTGGCGACCATACCGGAGTTGCATATTCCAACATCGGACGTATATAAGAAACAAACATGGATTTAAGAAATTGCCTGTTTTTACATTTAAAGATTTTGAATATAAGACTATAGCGTTGAGAACCCTTTGCACGAATGTGAAAACAGAGGCGGGAGAAATTTAGAGTCTTATCAACTAACACACCCAAGACTTGTCCTTTCTACAACAGGTAACTACTTCCCCATTGAGCGTATATACATGCACCAAATTATCATTAGTAGACATTCCTTGTGGAAACAGACGGAGCACACTACATTTAGCTACAGAAATATATAGACAATTGCCATTCATTGACCCAACGACAAATACTGTTTAAATCATTCTGCAAGATTAACTGACTCCTTTAAGAGTTAACAGAACGATACACTTTAGCATCATCAGCAAAAAAGTTTGATTTTACTTTCTCCTACAACATCAGGTAAATCATTAATAAAAATTAGAAACAACAATGGTCCCATTACTGAACCTTGAGGAACACCACTTTTAACATCAGTCCACTGTGAAAATGATTTGTTCAGAAAAACTCTTTGTTGCCTCCCAATGAGAAAATTTCTCAACCATGTTAAAACCTTATTCGGAAAACCATATCGTTCCATTTTACATAAGAGTTTAGAGTGACATCACTGTATCAAAAGCTCGAGCCAGATCAATATATATAAACTACATCAACACAATATCCAGCATCCAGACTATTCATCCAATCATTTAAAGTCAAAACTAACTGAGAAACAGAATAAAAAGTGACTGCGTATAGATAAATTTTGGTATACATAATGGAGGGTATACATAACAGAGTATACATAATGACTGGTATACATAATGAAAGTATACATAATGATACAGAATCTTGTCCGGGACGTACGTACGTACGTACCTACGTAAATGCCCGGATTATGCATTTGCGCCGGAAGAGCAGCGATGCTGCGTATACAAATTATTCTACAATATTATAAATTATGCTTACCGATCTACATTGCTTCTTCAACAAATACGAAACAAACTGGAATATTTTTGAGAGCCACAAATATAGGCTTTGAATTGCCATAAGAAGATACTTCAGCATGTGTGGGCGAATCGAAATGAATAAGCAAATAGGACTGAAAGGATAAGCTGGAAAAAATAAATGCGTTCCACAAATTACAGTTGATAAAGTCTAGAAATGGCTTCCCCCTCAGGTTAAGTCCCACATTTTGAAAAACAAAAGCGTAGCCGGTGGCGCACATATAAAATGTTTTTCAAAGGGGGCGGCGGACCTTAAAAAGCATGCCCCCTAAACTTGAAAAAGTCTTGGAGATGTTAAGAAAATTATCATGGAAAGCAAGTGTGCTTGATTGGAGTTTGGGGGGGTTTCACCCCCCCCCCCCAGACCTGAGCTCACCCCCCCCAGAGCAGTGGCGGCGCCAGGGGGGGGGGGCCGGCCCCCCCCCTTTGCGATTTGGGCCCCTCCCTTTGGGGTGTCGGGCCCCCCCCCCTTGAAAAATTTTTCAGCTGTTTATATGCATAATTTGTTTGTTTTTAAGAAATTTTCTTAAAAAATCGGCAAATTTTTGCTAAAAATCGAAAAATTTTTGCTAAAATGTGAGAAAATTTTTGGAAAATGAAGGTAACATTTGCTAAAATTTGGCAAAAATTTTGGATTTCCCAAAAAAAGGTCGCCGGAGTTTTGGGTCGGGCCCCCTCTTCAAAAAATCCTGGCGCCGCTACTGGTTAATGGGGGGGGGGGGGGGGGGGGGGGGGGGGGGGTAGGTGCGGCGCAGCGAAAAAGTGGGGTGGGGGTTCAGAAAAAAGTAGGGAGGGGGTTTGTCAAAAAAGGCTGTGGGGGGGGGGGGGGTCGCGAAAAGTCGATTTGGGGGGGGGGGTAGGAAAACTTTTGGAGGGGGGGGGTCGGCGAAAAAATCGGTTTTTCGTTAAAAATTGGAAAATTTTTCTCAATTTTTGCAGCTATTTTTAATGATTTTTAGCTTTACTTAAGCTAATTCTAGCAATTTCTTCGCTAATTTTTGGAATTTTTTGGAAAAATTTCGAATTCTTAGCTATAATTCTATTTTCTAAAAATTTAGGTAGGGGTTTGAAAATTTTTAGGGGGAGGGGTCTGACAAAATCAATTTGGGGGGAGGGGTTGAAGCATTTATTTTAGGGGGGGGGGGAGGGTCGGCGACCCCTCCATTTGGAGGGGTCCCCCCAACACACCTATGCATAGGTGTGGCTGGCAAAATCTGGGGGGGGGTTTGACGAGGGTGGGGGGGTTCGCCAAAATTTTCAAAAACCCTTATAAATTTTCGGATTTTTTGCCATTTTTGGACAATTTTTGGCCAAAAATTCAAAATTAGCTTTAAAGTCTGAAAAATCAGGGGGGTCGCGAAAATTTGAAACATTTATGGGGGGTCCCCCCCACCCCCCCCCCCAACACATCTATGGTCGGGCCCCCCCCCTTCAAAAAATCCTGGCGCCGCTACTGCCCCAGAGGGGTCCTTCACCCCCCCCCCCAGAATCCGGATTTTTCACCGGGTTCCCCCCCCCCTGAACTTCCCCTCCTGCACATAAGGTTATCATTATTATTATCATGAAAGCTAACACAAGCGTAGTAAAATTGTACAACAACTAAAATCCTTCGTCGCATGTAAAATATGTACATATGAGTACTGGCCTATTCCTTGGCAATTTTTTAATGGGGGGGGGGCTTCATAGCATAGGTGGCTGGCTTCCTAGGCAAAAATTTCAGGGGGGAGTTTGGGAGGGGTCCCCCAGGTCTGGAGCGGCACACAGATTTCTGGGGGGCGAATATTTTTTCGAAAAATGCTTATAAAACAGCTATTTTGTGCTGCTGAGTTAAAAAATAAACTATTTTTAACTTAAATTTAAGCTTAAAAAAGCTAAAAAATGCCAAAAAATCCGGCGAAGCCAGGAAATTTTTTTGAAAATTTACCCTAAAAATCCTAATTTCTGCGGACTTGCTAAGTCTGGGGGGCCTGCAGGCACTAATCCTGGAGGGGGCGTTTCTGGGAGGGGAAAGGGCGACCATAGTTTCCTTTGAGGGGGGGGGTTGGTTGGATAAACTTTTCGACCAAATTTACCCCCCCAACGATTTTTGGACCCAAAACTGTTAGCTAAATTTGGTCGAAAAATGGTCATTTTTTGAAAAATTTTTCTAAAATTTTGGCCTAAAATCGCTTTAAAACGGTGCAAAAACGCTTAAAACGTTAAGAACAAGCCTTATTTTGATAAAAAAAAGCTAAATTACAGAAAATTTTGCATTTTTTTGCCATTTTTCGAAATTTCTGAGGTCCGAATTCTGGGGGTGGGGTTGGGGGGTATCCCCATAGGTGTGTTAGGGGGGGGGGTGGGGGGGGACACACGAAGCCCTTTTCCAGAAAACAATTGGAAAAAATTGAATTTTTTCCAATTGTTTTCTAATTGTTTTCTGCAGTTGATAAATTTTTTCTAATTGTTTTCAAATTACTTTCTACTAGTTTTCTAAAATAGAAAACAATGGGAAAATATAGTTAATATTTTTTCCAAATGTTTTCTAATTGTTTTCATATAATTTTCCAAATAAGAAAACAATTAGAAAAGAATTTAGACATTTTTTCCTATTGTTTTCTAATTGTTTTCCAGTTAGAAAATAATTCAAAAAATATATAATTTTTCTAATTTTTTTCTATATGCTTTCTAGCATTTCGATGTAATCATAGGGGTCGCGGTAGCGACCCCTATAATATGAGTGAAAATGGTCGAATGACCGTGTAAAACAAGGCTGCGCAGAAGCTGCGCAGATTCCTGCGCAGATCCTGCGCAGATTATGTGCGCAAAAAATTGTACGTGTCGAGTTTAGTATGTTCGCCAAGTTTCATCGCCGTACCACTTTCCGTTCAAAAGTTGCACCAAAAATCGCTTACGAAAATTGTGTTTTTTCTTTTTTTCCGGTTTCTCGCTTTTGATGTCTCATAAGGGGGGTTTGTAGCTTGAATAACTACAGATAGAAAAATTTTTGCCTATGAAACCCATATATATTCTTGTAGTACAAATCAAAAATAAGAAAATAAGCTAGTTTTTATGCCTCCCGGAGCCGGAAAAAATTTTTGGCTGGGGGCCAAAGTCGGCCAAAACGCTAAAATGGCCAAAAAGTATGCTTCAAAGGCGCCTTAATAAGTCAGATTGGGCTATATATCGGGTAATACTGACTATATGGTTAAACAGTACACATATCGGGGTCGTTCAAATGCTACATGATTTTCCGTCTCTGTGCGTAATTTTTTGGTACTGGCCGGCCAAAGTTGGTGAATTTTGGGTCGAACTTTGAACTTAATTTTTTCGCTTATTTTGCTACATGGGTGGCTCAAATTTTGCATACAAAGGTTTTTTGGGACGGAGAATCGATTCCCGCTATCAGTTTTGCTGCCCGAGTAGCCCAAATTGCTGGGCTGGTTCCACTTGACCGTTTGAGGGGGTCAGTTCGGTAACCGCTTCCTGGTGGTCCATAGCAGGCTTTACTTTGCCTCTCCAAACTTTGTCTATAGGGGTTTTCTGGTGCGCCCAGCTCATTCCCGGTGTCCGTTTTGCCGTCTGACCCACCCATCTTGCCGTGCTGGTTCCACTTTGCCGTCTGGAGGGTCCGGTCGGTACCGACTAACGGGAACACCATATATATAGGACTGTACATAGCCTCTCAAAACATTGTCCATAAGGGTTTTCTGGTGCGCCCAGCTCATTCCTGTCATCCGTTTTGCCGTTTGACCCACCCATCTTGCTGTGCTGGTTCCACTTTGCCATCTGGAGCGTCAGGTCGGTGGGAGGTCATGGGGTCAAAAATGAAATTTTCCAAAAGTGGTCAAATTTGGTATCAAATGAAAGCCCTCAGCGAGCTGAGCAACTTTTGTCATAGAACTGCATGCTCAAAGTGGCTGTAGAGTGCTGTGGTGGGGTGGGGTGGGGACTTAGGTGATTTTCGGTCAAAAATGAAATTTTCCAAAAGTGGGCAAATTTGGTATCAAATGAAAGCCCTCAGCGAGCTGAGCAACTTTTGTCATAGAACTGCATGCTCAAAGTGGCTGTAGAGTGCTGTGGTGGGGTGGGGTGGGGACTTAGGTGATTTTCGGTCAAAAATGAAATTTTCCAAAAGTGGGCAAATTTGGTATCAAATGAAAGCCCTCAGCGAGCTGAGCAACGTTTGTCATAGAACTGCATGCTCGAGGTGGCTATAGTGGAGCATACATATATAAAATAATAGAAAACAAGAACAAAAGTGCTCCTTCGTCGCATGTAAAATACATATGAGTCTTCGTAGGCAGGTTGTACATAAGCAAAAACTAGCCTGTAAAATACATGAGTTCCATAGGGAGGTTGTAAATTAAGGAAAACAAGTTGCAACTGCTTAACATATGAGCCTGTCCTACAACGAGGCTCATATTGGCGTCACAGTGCATTCCACATTAAAGCCTCATTAAAGAACCTCTGCTTCATCCTCACTACGGAAAAATGAATAGACGTTGTGGCCCAGAAAATGGACTGAAGTGAACTACGACTGCTCAAACTGAACTGTACATGCAACCTGATGTTTCCTGAAACACTATGACACAGCTCTAATGCATCTCGAAACACTTTCACACTATACACACGCAGAATGCGTTCCCACTTGGCTGTGAGTCAGAGCGCCTCATGGCGTACCGTATTGAGCATATGCACACTATAATGACTGATTAACAAGCTATGTGCAGAATAATTTGTAATGAAAAGCTTTATGCCGTATCTGCAAATTATTCGTATTATGACATACGCCAATATGAGCCTCGTTGTAAGACAGGCTCATACGCTAAGCAGTTGCAACTTGTTTTCCTTAATTTACAACCTACCTATGGAACTCATGTATTTTACAGGCTAGTTTTTGCTTATGTACAACCTGCCTACGAAGACTCATATGTATTTTACATGCGGCGAAGGAGCACATTTGTTCTTGTATCAAAATAAAAGTGAAAGTGGGGGTTGGTGATTGGAATAAATTTAAGGAGGGTGTGGTGGTGTCTCTTAGTCAAACAAGAGAGGACTTGCTTGCCAACCGATTGGGGTGGGAAATGGGATAGGGGCAATTGAAATTTTTTATGCTGACGAAAAGTTGGGTACTCAGTCAAAATCAGTTATTTTAATTTACAAATTGTTTTGCATTGTTTGTTTGTTTTCAACTTTGAATGAAGTTTTCTTATAGAAAATATTAATGTTTCGTAAATGATTCCAAGATTTTATTATAAATTTAATGATAGCGAATACAATTTGTTCTAGTTTTTTCAATTTAGGGATCGCGCAAAATTTTGTTGGGGAAATTGGTAAGGTGTTAATGATTGTCCCCCCACCCCCACCCCTTCCAAACCCATGACAGCTGCATTGGGTTTTAGCAGGTTTTGCCACATTTAGGTCATTTTATCATAGGGGTCGCGGTAGCGACCCCTATATAATATGAGTGAAAATGGTCGAATGACCGTGTAAAACAAGGCTGCGCAGAAGCTGCGCAGATTCCTGCGCAGATTATGTGCGCAAAAAATTGTACGTGTCGAGTTTGGTATGTTCCTGAAGTTTCATCCCCGTACCACTTTCCGTTAAAAAGTTATGCCAAAAATCGCTTACGAGAGTGATGTTTTTTTTCCGGTTCTCCGCTTTGACGGTCGTCTGGTAAGGGGGTTTTGTAGCTTTAATAACAACAGATAGAAAAATTTTTGCCTATGAAAACCATATATATTCTTGGAGTACGCAACAAAAATAAGCCGATAGGCTAGTTTTTATGCCTCCCAGAGCCGGAAAAAATTTTTGGCGGGGGGCCAAAATCGGCAAAAACGCTAAAATGGCCAAAAAGTATGCTTCAAAGGCGCCGTAATAAGTCAGATTGGGCTATATATGGGGCAATACTGCCTATATGGCTGAATAGGACACATATCAGGGTCGTTCAATTGCTATATGATTTTCCGGCCCTGAGCGTAATTTTTGGGTGCTGGCCTGCCAAAGTTGGTGAATTTTGGGTCCAACTTTGAACTTGGTTTTTTTCGCTTATTTTACGACCTGGAAGGCTCAAATCTTGCATACAAAGGTTTTTGCGGACGGAAAATCGATTCCCGCTATCAATTTTGCTGCCCGACTGACCCAGGTTGCTGGGCTGGTTCCACTTTGCCGTCTGGAGGGTCATGTCGGCAACCGCTACCTGGAGGCCCATACCAGGCTCTACTTGGCCTCTCAAAACTTTCTCTATAGGGGTTTTATGGTGCGCCCAGCTCATTTCCGGTGTCCGTTTTGCCGCCCGACTCATTCATCTTGCTGGGCTGGTTCCACTTTGCCGTCTGGAGGGTCATGTCGGCAACCGTTTCCTGGAGGTCCATACTAGGCTCTACTTGGCCTCTCAAAACTTTCTCTATAGGGGTTTTCTGGTGCGCCCAGCTCATTTCCGGTGTCCGTTTTGCTGTACAACGCACCCATTTTGCTGGGCTAGCTCCACTTGACCGTCTGAGGGGTCAAGTGGTCCAAAATAAAATTTTTTAAAAGTGGTCAAATTTGGTATCAAATGAAAGCCCTAAGCGAGCTGAGCAACTTTTGTCATAGAACTGCATGCTCAAAGTGGCTGTAGAGTGCTGTGGTGGGGTGGGGTGGGGACGTAAGCGATTTTGGGTCAAATATATATATATATATATATATATCTGCTTGCGCATGGTGATCGGAAATATATTATGTTGGTTCTTTTTTGCGCATACATATGTAAAAGAATGGAAAACAAGAACCAAAAGTGCTCCTTCGTCGCATGTAAAATACATATGAGTACTCTCAGGCAGGTTGTACAAACACGGAAACTAGCCTGTAAAATGCATATGAGTGGCGTTGAGGTTGTAAATTAAGGAAAACAAGTTGCAACGGCTTAACATATGAGCCTGTCCTACAACGAGGCTCATATTGGCGTCACAGTGAAGCCTTCTTAAAGATCATCAGGCCATCATATTAAAGAAAAAACGAATGAATAGACATAGCATGTTAACATTGTGACTTGAAAGAAATGGACAGAACGAAGTGAACTGCGACACCTCAAGTTTAACTGTACATGCAAGCTGATGTTTCCCGAAACACCATGGCACCTACTATTTCCGGAAGCACTATAGTACACCTACGGTATTCTCGGAACACTATGACACACTACTCTCACATACGTAATGCTTTCCCCACATGGAGGCTCTGAGTCAGAGCGCAAAGTGGCATGCCGTATAATGCGTATGCATAGTATAATGTCTTAGCGACAAGATGTGTGAAGGACAGTTTTGTAATGAAAAGCTTTACGTGCTATTTATATGAAGGTCAAATATCGACAAATTATATTATGACATACGCCAATATGAGCCTCGTTGTAGGACAGGCTCATATGTTAAGCCGTTGCAACTTGTTTTCCTTAATTTACAACCTCAACGCCACTCATATGCATTTTACAGGCTAGTTTCCGTGTTTGTACAACCTGCCTGAGAGTACTCATATGTATTTTACATGCGACGAAGGAGCACTTTTGGTTCTTGTAGGTATATAGGTATATGCACACACACATATATTATATATATATATACAGTGGCGTAGATAGGTCTTTTCTTCGGGGTGGGCGGATCTTTGGCAAGTCGGGGGGGGGGTGCGGGGACCGAACCTACCCCCCCCCAAAATTCAGTAATTTTTTTCAGTGACTGACCTACAGTCATAAATTTCAACACTTTTCAAAATAAAATTCATTTTTCCAGATTTTCACCAAAAGCGACTACAGAAGCTTTAATTCTTAAATAGTAAACTTGAGAAATTTTCTGATTTACATCAGAAACGGCTTAATTATTAAAGTTGACTTTTTTCAGGTTTTCAACAAAAAAACTGCTAGAGAAACTAACTTTAATATCACAGTTAATAACTTATTCAACTTATCTTGAACTGAATTGCTTTTGAATCCCCAGAAGTTGAGAATTTTTATATTTTAGACATGAAAGCAATTTTTTTCTAAGCACGTTCTTGCTGTTTTATTTCAGATCAGCAAATAATAGGAGCTATCAATGCACGCGGGGAATGGCTGTGGCGAACCCAAATGTCGCGAAAAAATAACACCCGCGGGGGGTGTCTGGGGCCGGAGCCCCCCAGAAGTTGCAGAATTTTTCAATTCTAGAGTCTCAGGAATTAATTTAGAGCACTTTCTTTGTTAAGCTATGAGCTATAGGTTTAGTCATTTTCGGAATAAATTACAGGTTAATTTTTTTCAATTGCCACATCTGCAAGACAAAAGACAGGAAATTTTATTTCAGGGAAATGAAATAATCAATATGCATAATGCATAATACTTGTCATAGCTAGCAATTCGTAATACGTATGAGTAAGAATGCAGACAAGCGGAACTATAGGGGCTCAGCCCCCAGTAGAAAATTTTTAGAAATATTACGTTTTCAACCCATATTCCCGGTAATTTTCGCACGACATTTTCCTCTAGTTTGGCTTCGAGCTAGCGATTTTTTGAAAAATTGAAGGTCAAAACCTATTTTTCAGACTACTTTTCCCGACAAAACTGGCGCAATATGCTAAGCTCGCGCTGCGCGCGAGCTCAAAAATTTTTGCTCTAGCAAAATTTCCAGGGGGCAAAGGTGCTTCGGGGGGGCGCCAGCCCGGGCGCCCCCCCCCCTTATCTACGCCCATGTATATATACATATGCATATATATATTCTGGAGATGTATCCAAAAACTACCAAGGTGTGTGTGTATAGCGAAAAATTGGTAAAATTCATTTAAGTACACTAAAACTCGCTAAAAATTGCGGATTATTGAAAAATCTGTTACCTTTTTTTAACAAGAAATATAGTCAATCGGGAAAAAAACGCCATTTTTTCAAACTTTTGGACGTGTAGAACTCATTTTTTGGAATTATGGGAAAATTCTTGTAGTTTGAAGAATGGCAACCCCTACGGATTATTTTCATGTATTAATGACTTCTCTGGACCGTAGCAATAGAGAGTACTATGTGATTTATTTCCTGGGGAAAAAAGCCAAAATCGGGAAAAAAGCCACTCATCGGGAAAAAAAAGCCACTTTGGTCGAAGCATATCCTGAAGGCGTAGACCAATTCTGAGTGTTCCAACGTGTTCAGCGTCGCTTATTTACCCTAGATTTGTTGTTTACCGAGGCAAATTGCCTTCGTAAAGCATTAAATAGAACTTTTTAGTTTGCAGCATAAACTGGCTAGGTTTCATCAAATATAACGTAAACATGACAGCTGGTACTTTGGATAGTTTTAGTAAAAAACTTGAAAATTTTAATTTTATACCCTTTTGTAAATCAAATTATATTAGAGGACCCAATTAGATCATAATTAGTAATAGGAGGGGTGTCTCAATGCCTTTCTTTGAAAGGTTCACACCCTCCAGCACCTTCACAGTTCCGCGCTTTAATGATGCATATTATTTCCCTTTCTGTCTCTTTTTTTTGTCTTAGATTCTCGCTGAAGCTGATAAGAATGTTGATACTACGACTGGAAGCGAAACCCTAAATTCTACTGCTCCGAAAGACTTATAATAACTAATAAATTTATTATTCACTACTTTGTACGTGTGTAACTGTGTCGTGCGAATAAATTTACTTACTTACTTACTTACTTACTTAACATACAAATTTTTTAAAAACTTGCTAAAACGAAGGCTAACCACAAAATAGTGTTTTCCAATGAATTCGTAATGCTCTTTTTGGCCAAATGTGCCAGTTTCAGGATGAAATGTGGAGTGTAGCGGTCAAAACGACTGACGTGACATATTAGTCCAAACGTTGCGCATTTCAGGGACTGTCCACCTACAAACGGTATTGCTTTGTAAAACTTGAATTACTGATTATTTTCAACATAGTTATCATGCCAGAAATCCAGAAAAACTGCTCACTATGGGTCTCGCAATCGACTGGCTTTTTTTTCCCGATGGGTCAAAATCATCGGGAAAAAAAAGCCACACCTGCCCAGAGACAACGCGACAACTTGAACTGTTTGCAATAGTATGAGGACAAAGCCAGACATGTTCTCTCTTGATTGCAATAGAAATTATTCAGATAGCGCTATTGACACTAAAGTTATGAATTTTTGAAACATTACCGTTTTCCCGCCTTTTCAGGAACAAAATTTTCCAAAAAATGTCGACCCTGCTGTTGACTATAGAGGAGAGATAGAAAGCTAAAAATCAGCGTGCGGGCTTATATTGAGGTCGCCATTCTACACGCCAAATATTACTGCAATAGCTTCATCCGTTAGGCCACAGCGGTCGTGGCTTTTTTTCCCGAAATTTTGACGTGGCTTTTTTTCCCGATTGACTATAAAGATTTTTCCTGGCCGCCAAGAAAATTTTTCTTACCAATTATTTATTTAACCTATCAAAAGTACATAAATGGTATACGTATATTGGTGTATTTATATATTCGATGTATATAAATGAGTTATTTTGTTAGGTTCCCAGGTTGACTAAATGTTTGTAAACGATTTGTTTTTATAAAAATTAATTGTACCATTTCTGGCATTTTTTAGTGGGGGGGCCCCTCCACTTTTCGGTTGGTTCCCCCCTCCACTTTTCGGATACCCCCCCCAAACTTTCGCCCCCCCCCCACTTTTCGGAAAGCCCCACCCACTTTTTTGGGGGTCGCCCAAAAGTGTCAAAAAATTAGGTTTTTGAGGTCAAAATTTTCAAAAATTTTCTCAATTTTTAGCTCATTTATGGACTTATAAGCTAATTTTAAGCTTAAAAACAGCGATTTTATGCTTTTTTACCTTAAAATGCTAATTTTTCGCTAAAAATTTCGGTATATTTTACCTTTGGCTCGCCCCCCCCATTTTTCGGAAGCCCCCCCCCCCACGTCCCCCACCTTAGGGGGGACCCCCCACTTTCTAAACCCTAAAAAAATGCCAGCCATTTTGAAATAATGTGTGGATTTTTCTTCATTGACACTGCGGAATAGCTAGCCTTTAAACTCCAAATTCGTAACGGCTGTTTTTTGAGAAAACACCGCGAAATTGCGATATATATATATAGATATATATAGCGCGGCGGGGAAAAAACCCAAATTTTCGAATTCTGGCTGTAACTTTTTTATTAAGCGACAAATCGAAAATCTAACGATAACTATCATGAGGCCTTGCGAAGAGCTTTAAAATGAGCCATCAAACGTCTCTCTATCACTTACGGTTGCTGAGAAATTTTCGACCAAACCGATGGGAAAAAACCAATGCGGGAAAAAACCCAATGCGGAAAAAACCCATGGGCGGAAAAAACAGCCGAATTTGTTGCTGCAAGCGTGCCAGAACGGTTTTGACTATACCATTCGAAAGAGCGGGTCATTTTTAGTACATCTGAATCATAAAATATCAATATTTTTGCAAAAAATCATGTCAAATTGACTTTTCAAAATTTCGTATGCTTAACACGTATATATATAAATAAACATGGTTAAAAGGTTAAAGGCCGCAATACGCCTTTTTTCCCTATTCTAGGTAGTGCGCTGACGCGCACTACCTGATGTAAAATTGACTTTTCGAAATTTCGTATGTTTAACACGTAAACATAGGCAAATTTTGGAAATTTAGGAAGTTTGCTGAATTTCTGCAGTTTAAGCATCCTATCACATAGAAAACGTGTTTTATTGTATTTAAAGCCAAACCCGACCTATTTTAGTGGAAAATTTGCGGTTTTTGGCGAAATTTGAAAATTTGGCTTGAAATGGCACCATCTCAGATTTTGGCCACCTGGACCTCACATAGAAGGTCGAACCTAGGTAAAATCTATACCAAATTAATCAGGAGGCTCTCCTGAGCTTAGAAATGCCTAAATTTTTCCCTTGCTGCTAATGGTTGGAAAAAAATTTCATTTTGAAATTTGAGTTTTTTCCTGCACATGGGTTTTTTCCCGCCGAGTCTAGGTCACTCCCAGGTCGCACCACACGTACTAGAGCCAAATTGCATAAACCATCGTGAAGTTTGAGACATATCCTCTGTGTAACTATAATCCGTTTTGGGCTAAGTCTTTCCAGTAGTTCAGGGTGACCCCCCAAAGTTGACCCTGCCTGACCCGCATGTTGGGACCAAAAATTCCAAAATTTTCAAAGTCCCAAAAAATTTGCTGAGAGTCAGGGGGAAACTACAATAATACACCCTCTAGGGTAGTTTTGGACGAAATTAACTAACTTTACAGTCGTACACGTGAACATAGGCAAATTTTGGAAATTTTTGAAATTTGCTGAATTTCTGCAGTTTAAGCATCCTATCACATAGAAAACGTGTTTTATTGTATTTAAAGCCAAACCCGACCTATTTTAGTGGAAAATTAGCGGTTTTTGGCGAAATTTGAAAATTTGGCTTGAAATGGCACCATCTCAGATTTTGGCCACCTGGACCTCACATAGAAGGTCGAACCTAGGTAAAATCTATACCAAATTAATCAGGAGGCTCTACTGAGCTTAGAAATGCCTAAATTTTTCCTTTGCTGCTAATGGTTGGAAAAAAGTTTCATTTTGAAATTTGTGTTTTTCGTGCACATGGGTCCCCCCCCCGAGTCTAGGTCACCCCCAGGTCGCACCACACGTACTAGAGCCAAATTACATACACCATCGTGAAGTTCGAGACATATCCTCTGTGAAACTGTAATCCGTTTTGGGCTAAGTCTTTCCAGTAGTTCAGGGTGACCCCCCAAAGTTGACCCTGCCTGACCCCCATGTTGGGACCAAAAATTCCAAAATTTTCAAAGTCCCAAAAAATTTACTGAGAAGCAGGGGGAACACAATAATACACCCTCTAGGGTAGTTTTGGACGCTCTTTAAGATAGGCTATCTCAAATCCGATCTAGCTCAAATGGGTGACTCACACTGGCGATGGGTTTTTCCCGCATATCGGATTGGGGTTTTTTCCCGCCGCGCTATATATACCTAGACGGCTTTTAGTTTTGTCCAAGGTAATGGAATACTTAGTGAAACCTTATGCATTGAAATCGGCAGACCTACTCTTCCTATTTTTCCTATTTTTTCCTATTTTTCTTTGACATTCCTATTTTTTCCTATTTTTGATGAAAATTCCTATTTTTTCCTATTTTTCATTAGTTTTATCCAGTTTTGAATTATTTCAGTATTGATGTCTGAGATAATGATTAGCGTATATATATGTGTGTGTGTGCTTTAATCCCTGAATTTCAAAAATTTTCGGCTTCGCCTACAAGTCTTTGTCTGCAATACATCACAACCTTGTGGTTTCGCATCAGACTCAAAGACTAATTTTCCATATTTTTCCTTTAAATTACGTTAATTATGTACATATATATATTATAAGATCAATCTTTTGTGATATCTTCCACGATTTTATGCGTAAAATACTGCGTAATGCTATATATTTACGCAGTCGAACCTAAAATTACGCAGTCAAAACAAAATACACCGCCGAAAAATTCGTAGTTGGAGTTTAGTAGGTTACAAGTAAGTAAGTTGGAATTGCAAGAGTGCTCGTGCTGTAGATTAATTTCTTGGCAAAATTTATATACCGTAGTATGAGCTCTGGCTTCTTCTGTGGTCGGTCAAAATTTTTTATCGCCTTGGTCTCCCTTACCTAGTAATGGGCACTGGATATTATATCCGGATAACTTTTTATATCCGGATAATATCCGATTTGAGAAAAATATCCGGATATACGTATATCCGGGTATGAACATTTCAGACAAAGTTAAAATTCCAAAAAATTTTAAACATTTTTCAAAACCTTCTCTGAAAATGTTTTTGAATCCAAGGTTGTCGCTTGGTTGCATGATAGAAATTCACAGCGTACCGAAAAATCGACAGAAAAGTTGAAAAA
>JASAND010014489.1:0-13114 GCA_030248195.1 Trissonchulus latispiculum
CAAACTTCGGCTACCCTATCCCCACCGAACTCCCCCTCCCCCTCCCCCACCCCCAGCGATTTCTGGACATAGGTGTACCACCTGTTTGCTTGGGGGGGGTAGAAGTATAGGTGTAACGGAGATTTGGGGTGGGGGGGCTCCCCCCAACTTTTTTTGATGGGGCCCCCTCTGGAGACCCCCCCCCAACCCCCCCCCCCCAGGACCCCCCCAACCCACCCCCAAAAAAATTTTTCAATTCTTATGCCAAAAATCGCATTTTCAGCCGTTTCTAATGCCAATGCACATTCAACTATGAAGTGATTTTGACATTAGACATGGTTTTTAAACTCGAAAACTTGATTGCCAACATGTTTCCAAGTCCAAAATAAGGTCAATAATGAGTCAGAAAGTTCATAATACAGTTGAAAATGTGTATTCCTCGCAATAATAGATACTTTAAGCCAAAAATTTGAACATTTTTGAAAATTTTTGCAAAATTTACTCTAAAAATACCCAATTTTTGGCCGGTTTTCGCGCCTTAGGCGCGACTACCCCCCCCCCCCCCCAGTTGGGGGGGGGGGGCGACCCCCCCCAAAAAAAGTTCTGGGGGGGGGGTGAAAAAATGGCTGGGGGGGGCCGGCTACCCCCCCCACCTTACACCTATGGGTAGAAGCCATATATATAGTCAAGCGGGAAAAAACCCACTCGCCAATGCGTGAAAAAATCCCACCCCCAGTGTGGGCTTACCGGTATGAGCTATCTAGGATTTTAATAGCCTATCTTGAAGAGCATCCAAAATAACCCTGGAGGGTGTATTATGGTAGCTCCCTATGCTTCCCTGCAAATTTTTTGGGACTTTGAAATTTTTGGAAATTTTGGTCCGACCAAGTGCCGAAATTTGGCAAACTTTGCCGGGCCACCCTGAACTACTGGAAAGACTTAGACCAAAGCGGATTATATGTATCTGTAGGGCATCTGTTGCGCTTCATGATGATATATGCCACACTGCTCTGACCCCTCCGGTGCGACCTGGGGGTGACCTGGAGTTGGCGGAAAAAACCCACGGCGGGAAAAAACCCACTTTTCAAAATTAAATTTTTTTCTAACCATTGACCGGAAAGGTCAAACCAATACATACTTTTGTTTAATAGAGCCTATAGATTAAACTGGTATAGGTTTTACCTGGGTTCGTACTGTTATGGGTGGTCCAGGGGGTCTAAATCGGACACGGTGCCATTTCAAGCCAAAATTTCAATTTTGACCAAAAATGCTTATATATTTTGCCTTAAAATGGGTCTAGTATGGCTCTAAATACAAGAAAAACACGTTTTCTACACGATAGGATGCTTAAACTGCCGAAAATAAACAATTTTTAAAAATTTCCAAAATTTGCCAATGTTTATGTGTTAAAGATACAACATTTTCAAATGACCATATGACCTCAATTTTAGTACAAAAACTAATATATTTTGATGCAGTTGTACTAAAAACAACCCGCTCTTTCATTTGGAATGGTTAGAAATGCTCCTGGCAACTTGCCAAAAATTTTTTGGGGTGGGTTTTTCCCGCCAGTTTGGGACAATTTTTCTCGCTAACGGCACACCCTAGAGAGGTGTTCTATAGCTCATAAGAAAGCTTACGACTAGGCCTAGCTACCTGTATAATCAGCATTTCGATATGTCAAACCATTAACAAGTTCTGTCCAAAAATCTGAAAAGTGGGCTTTTTTCCCGCTTGAGTATACACGTTTTCAACAGTTTTATGGACTTCCTCACTCAATATTCACCTTACTTTGGAGTTAGAAACATGCTGGCAATCACGTTTTAGAGTTTACCCCGCCTAGTGTTAAAATTACTTCATTGTTGGATGTTTTTGGCATTAGCAATGCCTGAAAACTGGCATTTTTTAGGGTTTTGAAAGTGGGGGGGGGGCTGCGCCCCCCCCTAGGGAGGGGGAAGTGGGGGGGGGGGGCGACGGTTCAAGGGGATTTGTGAAAGCCTTGTGGCAGCGGGGATTCGAACCTCGGACTATCGGATCCAAACTCGAACGCCTTAACCACTCGGCCATCACGGCACATGATGTACTAATATATGCCTAAATTAGCCCAGATTCCCTGACTCACAGGAAAGTCGCAGAGACCCAAATTTTTTCATGGTGATAGCCACACATCTCGACATTACAGCCTGTGAGTTTGAGCCCCTAGGCCCTCTCCATGCGTTCAGGGCAGACCTCTAAGTGAGGGTACCCAAAAGTGACCTCAAAAACGTTCATAACCGAAGTTCGAATTTCGGCTGCTATTTACTAAGGGAAAACCCTAGGCAACCCATATTGTACATATGACATGTCCTGACTGTGGGCTATCGATTCATATATACGTATATATATATATATATATAGAAGTTCCCAGTCGGACCTCTGAGCCGTCCTGGGGTGGGTGATTTTTTTTTGTTAAAATTTTAACAAATAAAAAATCATTTTTGTTTTGTTACTGGAGTCAGAACAGCAGCTAGAGCAAAACTAACGTCAAATTCGAGCTCAGCGACCTCGAAAACCCTTATAGCCGTGGTTTTTGAGGTTGCCTGACACTTCAGGGAGTCCAACCTGGTCACCAGCCGGACCTGAACCGTCCGACGGTAAACGTGATCCCAGAAGTCAGTATTAGGCCATAGTTACCTAAAAACTAATGCCGATTTTAATTCAGCGCCCTGGAAAACCCCCTAGGACATGTTTATAGCCACTTCGGACAGTTCAGTTGGTACCTGGAGGGTCCGGACGGGTCCGGCAGGGGTCACGTGACCGTGGGTCATACCCCCCCACCAACATACGAAGTTCTGATTTTCTCTGCCAAAATGCCTGGAAATAGGTTATAATCACTCACAAACACGAAAAAACAACGTTTTAGCCTTTAAAACGGCACTTTAGAGCCACCAGACTGGACGCTGTCGGGGGCCATCAGTGACCACTAAGACTTCGGCGGGGTCAGTTGCATTAGTTGGAGCACTAGGCTAGCGGTTTGGGGTTCTAAATACGTTATTTAGTGCGCACTATCCAAAACTGATGAGAAAAAGTTGCTAGGTGCTCTCTGGGATCCGATCCGCCACTGATTTTTTTTGTTAACGGGTGATTTTTTTTGTTAAACCTTTAACAAAAAAATCACACATTTTTGTCTACTGCTACTTACTGGTAGGTTGTAGAGCAACGAAACTGGGGTGGTTTTAAAGCTTAGCCCAAGACCTATCCATGGGTCCTTAAAGTAATCGATTTGGTTAAGTTTTGCGAAAGTTCCAGCCAAAAAACCGAATTTTGATTTTTTTTGTTAAGCTTGCTATAATTGCGTATATTACCTTTTAATTGCTATAAATAACCATCTTTAGCTTTTTATAGTTGATTTATAGCCATTTTTTTAGAATTTTTTCAAAAATCTTCAGAAATTGTAAAAAAATTTTAAAATCGGTTTAGGAGTTTTTTTACACGGTTTAGATTCAAAATTTGAGAACAATTTCTCAAAAACTTGTGGCAAAATTTAGCCAACTTTTTGGGTCCAAAAATCGCTGGGAGAAGGATGGTACGAGTAGGGGGGTAGCCTAAGGTTGGGTGAGGGAGGGTAAGTAAAAATCTGAGGATAAATCGTCTCAAGATTTTTAGGGGATTGGTTACCTACATAGTTTCACCGGGGGGGGGGGGGGGTTGGGGGGGTGGTATCCCCCCAAATTTTCGACAGTGGCGGCGGCAGGGGTGGCCCGGACCCCCCCTTTTGCGATTTGGGCACCTCCGTTTAGGGTGTCGGGCCCGCCCCTTGGAAAACTTTTCAGCTGTTTATATGCATAATTTGAGTGGTTTTGATTTGTGAGATCGGCAAATTTTTGCTAAAAATCGAAAAATTTTTGCTAAAAATTGAGAAACTTTTTGGAAAATGAAGGTGAAATTTGCTAAAATTTGGCAAATATTTTGGATTTCCCAAAAAAAGTGGCCGGATTTTTGGGGCGGGCCCCCCCTTTCAAAAAATCCTGGCGCCGCTACTATTTTCGACCAACTTTACTCCAATACCCCCAGACTTTTCGACTATCCCTCCCCTTCCCACTTTTGGTTACCCCCCCGAACCCACCCCCAGCACTTTCTGGGGCCAAAAATTAGCCAAATTTTGCTAAAAAAATGGTCAGTTTTTTGAAAATTTTTTCTCAAATTTTGGCTTAAAATCGGGTTTAAAACGATAAAAACTAGCCCTGTTTTGACAAAAAAAACGTTAAAATACACAAAATTTTGCGTTTTTAGGCCATTATTTGAATTTTCTGAGGTCCGAATTGTATCCCCCCCAAAATTTTCAATCAAATTTACCCCACCCTCCAAGATTTTTTGACTTACACTCCCCCAACTTTTGGCTACCACCCCCCCCCCGAACCATAGGTGTACCTGGGGGGGGGGCGGGGGGCATAGGTGTAACGGAGATTTGGGATGGGGGAGGCTCCCCCCCAACATTTTCTGGGGGGGGCCCCCTCTGGCGACCCCCCCCCCAACCCTCCCCCAAAAATTTTTTCATTTTTTATGCCAAAAATCGCATTTTCAGCCGTTTCTAATGATAAAAAACATCTAACCATAAAGTAATTTTAACATTAGACAGTGGTCTTAAACTCCAAAACTTGATTGCCAACATGTTTCCAAGTCCAAAATAAGGACAATATTGAGTCATAAGATCCATAATACAGTTAAAAACGTGTATTTCTCATAATAAGAAACAGTTTAAGCCAAAAATTTGGACATTTTTGAAAATTTTTTCAAAATTTACCCAAAAAATACCCAATTTTTGGCCATTTTTCGAGCCTTCGGCGCGACTACCCCCCCCCCCCCCAAAAGTTTTGGGGGAGGGTTGAAAAAAGGCTTGGGGGGGCTACCCCCCCCACCTTACACCTATGGCGGGGGGAACCCCTCCCCCCAAATGGAAAAGTGCCGACCCCACCCTCAAATTTTGGAGGCAGACCCCACTCGAAATTTTTGGCATTAGCAATGGCTGAAAATGCGATTTTTGGCATAAAAATTGAAAAAATTTTTTGGGGGAGGTTTGGGGGGGGGTCTTGGAGGGGGGGTTTGGGGGAGGTCTAAAAAGGCGGCCCGCCCCCAAATTTGGGGGAGGGGGGCCGGCCTCCCCCAACCCAAATCCCCGTTACACCTATGGCTGACCCCACCCTCCCTAATTTCGGCTACCCCCTCCCCCAGCGTTTTCTCAAGGTATATACACCTATGCCGCGAACCTCACCAACGATTTTCAGACCCAACAAGTTAGCTGAATTCGGTCGAAAAATGGTCATATTTTGAAAAATTTTTCTAAAATTTTGACCTAAAATCGCTTTAAAACGGTGCAAAAACGCCTAAAACGTTAAGAACAAGCCTTATTATGATGAAAAAAGGGCTAAATTACAAAAAATTTTGCATTTTGTAGCCATTTTTCGAAATTTCTGAGGTCCGAATTCTGAGGGAGGTATATACTTCCCCCTCCCCATCACATTTCGGAGGTCGGTCAAGATTTACCCCCCCCCGGCATAGGTGTGTTTGAGGGGGTGGGGGGGACCCCTCCCCCCAAATGGAGGGAAAGCCAACCCCCCCCTAAAAAATTTTTCGTACCCCTCCCCCCAAATCGATTTTTTCAGACCCCTCCCCCCTAAAAATTTTCAAACCCCTACCTAAATTTTTGAAAATTTTCAGCTAAAAATTCTAAATTTTTTCAAAAAATTCCAAAATTTAGCGAAAAATTGCTAGAATTCGCTTATTTAAGCTAAAAATCGTTAAAAATAGCTTTAAATTGAGAAAATTTTTCAATTTTTTAACGAAAAACCTACTTTTTTCCGAAAAACCGACCCCCCCTAGAAAATTTTTCTTACCCCTCCCCCAATTCGACTTTTCGCGACCCCCCCTCCCCCTTTTTTCGCCAAACCCCCCTCCCTACTTTTTTCTGAACCCCCACCCCCACTTTTTTCGCCAGCCACACCTATGCCCCCCGGACCCAAAGTTCCAGGGAATGGGAAACTACGCCTACCTCCCCCTCCCCTACTCCATAGTTTCCGCGGAAATTTTGGTTGGGGGGAGGGGGTAAACGTCGGAAATTTGTTGGTCGAACCCCGAAATGTGATGGGGAGTACCCCCATAGGTGTAATTGGTGGGGGGGGTTTGGGGGGGGGGGTAAGGGGATCCCCCCAGCCATTTTTCCAAACCCCCCCCAGAAATTTTTGGGGGCCCCCGCCCCCCCCCCAACGGGGGGGGGGGGGGTAGTCGCGCGAAATTTGGCCAAAAATTGGGCGTTTTTAGGGCAAATTTTGCAAAATTTTTCAAAAAAGTCCAAATTTTTGGCTTAACGTGCTTATTATCGCGAGAAATACACGTTTATAATGGTTTTATGGACTTCTAGACTCAATATTGACCTTATTCTGGACTCAGAAACATGTTGGCAATCAAGTTTTCGTGTTTAAGAGCGCTGTCTAATATTAAAATTACTTGATGATTTCATGTTTTTCGGCATTAGCAATGGCTGAAAATGCGATTTTTGGCATAATAATAGAAAAAATTTTTGGGGGGAGGTTTGGGGGGGATCTTAAAAGGGGGGGGGGGCCCCCAAAATTCGGGGAGCCCCCCCCAACCCAAATCCCCGTTACACCTATGAGTACCCCCCCCCCCGAACCCCCCCCCCCTAAATTCGGACCTCAGAAAATTCAAAAACTGGCTTAAAGACGCAAAATTTTCTGTATTTTAACGCTTTTTTGACGAAACAAGGCTTGTTTTTATCGTTTTAGGCGTTTTTACACCGTAATCAACCAATTTTAAGCCAAAATTTGAGAAAAAATCTTCAAAAAATGGCCATTGTATATCAAAATTTAGCAAAATTTTTGGCCCCAAAAAAAAGTGCTGGGGCTGGGGGGGGGTTCGGGGGGGGGGGGGTAAACAAAATTGGGGGAGGGGTATTCCAAAAAATATTGGGGGGTAAAGTCGGTCTAAAATTTTGGGGGGAGTACCCCACACCGCCAACCCCCCCCACCCCCCCCCCCGGAAACTATGCCCTACTGCTACTCCCCAAGGAAAGTATGTCCCCCGACCGGCAAAATGTCGATGGTTTTTCCGACACGTCACTAATTATTAGCCAACAAAGCATTGGATGCAACACTGGCAGTCCAACTGTATATTTAAAAGCAGAATTGAAACGCAAAATTAAATTGGTCTCGGTCTATTCATACTTAAAAATAATACTAACATTGTGTACAAAAGATAATTTGAAGGAACTAAATTATTGCTACCATTGCAGATCTCATCCGCTACTAGCATCAGTGTTTAGATTTTAGTGTCAACCCAGCCTAGTCTAGATGGGCGGACGGACAACTCATTCTCTAAAATTTATTAAAAGTAGTCTTTCTGTAGATGAGCGAATTCATTTAATACTAATTTATTATTAGTTAATATTTGAGTACGACATTGACTTGTGGGATTTCGCAGCTGTTTGTAGGGACTTGTGAACTTGTGAACTGTGGCTTGTGGCTTGATGAAACCGAAACTGGAAAATCAGTCACAAGCAGAGACTTTGCTTGTGATTTGTCGCTTGTGACTTGCCGTTGATTAAACCGAAATTGCTTGTGGCTTGTGAACTTGTGAACTTGTGACTATGTGTAATGAAAAGGCTTTCATTAATGATCAAAGTTGGTTGAAATTGCTTATCAAGTTAATCATGTGAAGAGATGCGCTGAGGTTTAGTCAATTGAAGATTATTATGTTTCACATGTTTCATCATATTTGTCAGAATCGAATGTCCAAGTTCATACTGGTATAGATGTCTTGTATTTGGAAGAAAATATCAGAGTTGCCAGACTGAAACCAGCAATTAACGTCCCAGTCTTTACTCCAAAGGCTAAATTAATAATAGAGGTAGACTCCTTTAATCGTTTAGTATGAATATATCACCATCTGAAATACTAAGAATAGCAGAGCGCACATATGAAACTAATACTAAAATCAAAGGATTTGTTGATTAGAACGAATTAGCAGGAGATCTAGTTGAAGAGTGGGTACTCTTCTTTGATTTGGATTTGGTTCGGGATAGGACCTTTTCACTCATATTGTCACCTATTATAGTCGAGAAAGCCGTGTCAAAACGATTTTAGTTCCTATTCACAGGAAAGAATTACGCAAATTGGTTTTCAAGCTCGCAGAAATTCTCTAAAGTGCAGTTTTATGGCAAGAAAATGCCACATATTGGAAGATAGTCACGTAGCTAGGCTTAAAATAATCATATAGGTAGTTATTTAATACAAAATGAGTTTATAATTAGTTAGCTAGTGGTTATATGAATTAATTAGTAGTAATTAGACTTTAATTAGTTAATTTTATAATTTTTATCTAGAAAACGATTTAGACTCATTGGAAAGGCAATTTTCTCCCGATTCCAAAAATGCAATCCCCATCTTTTAACTCCCAAAAATGAGTGAGTTATTAAGGAAAATGTTTTAATAAGATTACTTCTAGTTTCGTAATCTTACCTCTTTAAAAGGTTTACCTCAAAATTTGGTACCCACCCACCTTTGTGTTAACTTTGGAAACTCCCTTTTTCATTGTCTGGGAAGCCGTCTGCTTCCCAGACAGCGTAGTAGTGGGAGTACTACTACGTCCATCCATTCTCTTTACGTGAGGCTTGTCCTCACTTGAACTTTGTTTTGGGCCAAGAGGCCAGGAGAGAATTGCCTATCCAGAAAAGAGTTAGGTGAGCACGTTTTGTGTACATAGGTAGGTCTGGAGGGGCCTCCTCCCTAATAATTTAAAATTAATAAAAAATTGATAGAAATAGGTAATAACATACGTAGAGTTAGGAATTGTAGTTAGATCTACCTAGGAAATTATGTATGATTTTTTATGCACATTTTTTAGGCAATTGCTCCCTACTTCCTCGGTCAAGCGAGGACACTGAGTTTCTAGCAATAGGGAGCAATTGCTGCTAAGGTTGCTGTGTTGGCTTCTCTTGTTTGCGGCCAAAAGTTCACTCAAAATTTCAAAGTAGGGGTCCAGGACAAGAGAAGCCAAAGAAAATTATAAAATTTGAAATGGACGTATAAGTTGTGCCCAAAGATGGCACTTAAAAATATTTTTCCCATAATCGGCCGGGATTGGCCTGATTTTTGAGCCCCATCTCAGTTGAATTCATGAACGTTGAAAATTAGGTCCGAAACTTCCCCCTTTGGTTGCATTTACATGTTAACCAAAATTTTATAAAATTCTAGAAAGTTTCGGACCCTGAAATTAATCAGAAAAGTGGTCAGCTGGGGGCAATATTTCGCCATTATCGTTAATCTTCCCCTGGCTGACCACCAGGCTCAAAAAGAGCCTGGATTCCGCAGCGTTAAAGGTGGCAAGCTTCTAGAAAGTTCTAGAACTTTCTAGAAGCTTTGCCTTAAATTCAAAGCGAGAGCGGTCGGCCAAATTTTCTTCTCCGAGTGCACGTCCTTATAGTGGGCTGTGGTTTGCAGCACCTAGGACTGTGCACTCACTATAAATTTTTAGGAAAAATATAGGAACTTTTCTGGCCTTCGGGCCAGAAAAGGATGTGAGTTTATACCCGTGACCACCTACAATCTAAGGAGCCTTTGGGTTTTCTATGCCCGGCTCAAATTCACTGACTGGGACTAAAAGAAATCTAGGAATTTTGCACTGTTGGCCTCCGGGCCCATTTTTTATATTATGTGATGTTTTGGCCTCCGGGCCCCTTTTTTATTTTTGTGGCCAGTTGGCCTAATTTTTTTATCGTTCCAAGCCACGGCCCTAGAGGCCAGTTTTGCATTTCGAAGAGGACCCTCGTGGCCATGGGGTTTTGCAAGATAACGGGATTTTGAGCGGGGACCTCACCTTTTGAGTCTGAGATAGAGGGTCCCTTAATTACGACCCTAATTTAATTAAGCTGGTTATAGGGATCTTTTCACCCCACAGCCGGCAACTAGGTGTTGCCGGCCATATTCCGTAATAAAGGCGCATATGATTTAAAAATCACTGTTTATATGATTGTCTTTATTTTCAGCGTTAGGTCGGCCTCAAAATTATCAGGTTTCTAAAAATATAGGTTATTCTCAAATCGAATCCAAAACCTTGAGTCTTCACATTAGTTTGTTGATTAATAATTCTGAGTTTTTGGGGAGGAATGGCCGGCTTCCTCTATTCAGTAAATTAAAATATAATACGTTTTATAGTTTTGGTTAATAATAATTGCTCAGCAATTATTATTCACTCGGGCTTTCACAAGTTTCGGTTAAACTTTGTTTCAAGCAAGGAAAACGCGAGGTTTTTCTAAATTCGAGTTACCAAGTTTCAAAGTTTCCAAAGTTTAAGTCAAGTAAAACAGCAACACCAACGAGAAAACTTACAAAATGTGCATAAACCAGTAGTTTAGGGTAGTACCTAGAATTAGAGTAGACTTGTAGTTAGGATTGTTTAATGTGATTAATAATTGTGATCATGTCTAATAATTATGTTTTGTTTCTGAAATTAAGATGTGTTAGTTAAGTTAGAGTGCGTGAAAGTGTGTGTGAACGTTTACCTTGTGTGTGTGTGTGTGTGTGTGTGTGTGTGTGTGTGTGTGTGTGTGTGTGTGTGTGTGTGTGTGTGTGTGTGTGTGTGTGTGTGTGTGTGTGTGTGTGTGTGTGTGTGTGTGTGTGTGTGTGTGTGTGTGTGTGTGTGTGTGTGTGTGTGTGTGTGTGTGTGTGTGTGTGTGTGTGTGTGTGTGTGTGTGTGTGTGTGTGTGTGTGTGTGTGTGTGTGTGTGTGTGTGTGTGTGTGTGTGTGTGTGTGTGTGTGTGTGTGTGTGTGTGTGTGTGTGTGTGTGTGTGTGTGTGTGTGTGTGTGTGTGTGTGTGTGTGTGTGTGTGTGTGTGTGTGTGTGTGTGTGTGTGTGTGTGTGTGTGTGTGTGTCTGTGTAAACTGAGATTAAGATATTAGGCAGGATAAGGGTGGTTCTGATTAGCAGGCACCCAGGTATTAGCAATACAGTAAGTAGGTATGAATGTTGTATGAATGTCGTATAAGTGTGCCAGTAGTGGCACAGTGTGAATATTGTACGAATGTCGTATAAGTGTGTCAGTAGTGGCACAGTGTGAATGTTGTATGAATGTTGCATAAGTATGCCAACAGTGGTTCAGTGCGAGTGTTGTGTGAATTTGATACTGATGACTAAAAGCGAATGTGAAACAGAAGTTGTGAATGTGTATGTCTGATGGCATTGTGCCCCATGTGAGCTCCCGTGGGATTATGGGCATTGGGGGAAGCACAAGTAGCCGTTCAAACTCAGGTAGTAGGCAGGACAGTCATACCATAGTCAATCAGGAGCCGAAAATAAATTATCAAAGTGTGATTGAATGAAGTGTCGGCATGAATGAGGTTCGAATGTGCATAATAGAGACATAAAAACAGAAATATGCAAATGAGGTAGTGATTCTGGGCCTAGGGTCACGGGAACCCGGATTAGGTCATAAACATCAGGTATTGCTCAGAGAGTCCTCGATTCGCCCGCGTAGGCAACTCCATGTAATTGGACGGGCGAATCGCAATAAAAGGACACAGCGTTTAATCGAATTACTTAACGATGCTCTCATTTCGCTTGAAATTCAAATCTCCTGTACTTTCGGTCAAAATTACTTAGGAATACGTAAGGAATTAGTTAGGTAAACATTGTTATTAATTGTAATTGTGATGTTCTCTGCCTGAAAAGTACGATTGTTATTGTTCTTGTCTGCCATGGGTAATGCTGTAATCTTCATGCCCACCAAAAGTGAGGGTTCCAAAATCGCCAACTGGGAACGACATTACATTTAACGGTTCAGTGTCCGTCAGGTTTGGTTACCAAAAATGGTTTCAAAATCAATAAAATGAGTTCGGTTGGCTGTTTCGAATATGGGTTTTGGTTGATGATTCGAGTTATTGAGGTTAAATAGACAGTTGGCCAGCATCTTGAACGGCAGCATGCAGGAAACAATAAAAACCCTGAAATAATAAATGCATTACTTAGTCACGTACGATTACGAGTGTTTAACCAACAAAATTGAAGACCTTAAATTGGAAATTAAAGCAAAGAACCCTGATATTTTATGCATTACCGAAACTTGGCTCTCCCCTGAATATGATGACGCGTTCGTCGACATCGTAGGATATTCTGTGTGGCGCACTGATCGTAAGGTTGGATTGCACGGCGGTGTTCTTGTTTATGTTCGCAATTCTATTAATGTAAAATTAGTCAAGACGGAGTCGTTTGGACCTATCGAAATAATTTTTCTTGATGTTTATATCTCAACTGTGAAATTCCGTCTTGGTTTAGTGTATAGATCCATGCTTGCATCGCATGATAATAACCTGCAACTTTTTCGTCATATTAACAATTTATGTGTTGCAGACAACGATTGTTTGCTGTTTGGAGATTTCAACTTCCCTCAAATTGATTGGAACACATGTACCGCACAGGGCGAAATTGCCAATGAATTTCTCCAGTGCACGAGCTCTGCCGGATTATCAAATCTCGTCACCAAACCCACAAGAGGTAACAATATCTTAGATTTAGTTTTTTGCTCTGATATTTTTCTCGGTACTACAGACATATTGGAACCTTTTTCAACAAGTGACCACGCTATGGTCAGTTTCTCTTTTCTCTGGGTTCACAAAAAGCGGAAAATAATATCGTAAAACCAAATTTTCATTCAGCCAATTGGCTAGCCATGGAAGATTTTCTCTCTACTATCGATTGGAACGGGCTCTTTCAGTATGGTGCTTTATCGGTTGATGAAACTTGGGAAATATTTTCTCATATTATTGAAATTAGTATTGAAAAATTTGTACCGAAAGCTAAGAACAGCATTAAAAAATCCACCCTACCAGCGCAATTTAAACAGTTATTATCTAAAAAGAAAAAGCTGTGGATACGGTATAAGACAACTAAACGCCCTTGTGATTTCGAAAAATATAAAGCAATTGCACGTGAAATTCGACGTGGTTTAAGACAACAAAAGCATTTGCTAGAGGAGAAAATTCTAAATAAAAATGACATCAAAGCTCTATATGCATATACCACAAAGAAACTTACCTCCAAAGGAGCTATTCCAACTCTACAGTCTGGAAACACAGAAGCTTTATCGGACA